>CM057005.1:95953538-96261038 GCA_029891345.1 Dryococelus australis
GCTAAAATCAAATATATTTATTAACTCTTATTCCAAATGAGAGGGTTTTCAAAAGTGCTCACTTCACCGTGAATGGCCCATAACTAGGGCAAGTAAAAAACTAAAAATATCGGTGCAAAAAACTTGAAGCGGTGTAAAAACTTCAAAATTATTAATAAAGCGGTAAGAAAATCTGTAACACTTAACACATAGTAAATTTGTGAAAGTAAGCAAATAAATTCAGGAAAATAGAAAGCTCTCCCTCCTCGCTTTGGTACACAATATAGATGGTTCCACGTGAATCGTGCACTGGGGTTCAAAATATGTTCGTGGTGAAAATTTTTGATATATTTCGTCAATTTTTTGGCCCATTTCGGTGAATCTTTCGTCAATGTTTCATTCATTTCATCAAGAATTTAGCCGAGGGGGAAAAATGGTTTGGTAATAGCACAAAAAGAAAATTGTATATATTTGGTCAAAAAAATGCAAGCACTCACACATATCTCATATTGCAACAAACGCTGGCTACTCAAAAATAAAGTAGCATACACTTAATCGGAAAATGCAAGCACTGCCATTAATTACTACCACATTACTTGGCTTTTGGTTTGTTCTTTTGTAAGTCATTGTATTCCCAGACACTGAAAAACTCTTTTCTGCATTACTGACTGGAATACATACTTGTTTCACTGATCTCTGTGTAGTTAAAAAAAAAATCCCAACGATTTTAAACTTTAATGAAATTGTTTACTGTGTAGTTCCCGCACCAGTACAAATAAAAACGTCACATTTATCACATTTTGTTCTTTCGGCGACGTTGCAACTTTTGAATCGTAGTAATTTGAATGTTATTTCCGTGCAAGCAAAACAACTTCGTCTCGCAAAAAAATTTAAAATTTGGCAAGCTAAAGCTCTACGCCCCACCAATAAAATAAACAGAACTTCAACTAATATATTAATTGGTAAAAAATTAAACTGCGCCAGCTACAATTCGTCCTCACATAACCTGGATAATTTAAAAAATATGTTTACATAAAAAACGTAACCGAAAAGAAAAAAAAAACCATTTCGTAATACCATAGATATATGAATCTATGGAGCGTACTGTGTGGCTTCCGCATAAACGTGAGGCGAGCAATTAATAGAGACGGAAAATTTTATTACCATTTTTTAAATAAGTATTCGGTAATTTTTCTATCTATCACATTTGTATATTACCAACGAGGTTACATTAATTATGCGACGAAAAGTGAAAAAGGACGAAATGTAAACGATATAAGTTTATTTTAGAAAGTCGCAGAGATCAGTTTATTTCCGAAACATAGCGATGTACCGTAGGAATAGATGCTCGTTTGGCGATATCGCTTCGGCGGTGTTACTTCGATACATCGATTGTGTCGACTTTCCGATCCCGACTACATATTGAAACGATTTATCGAAATTGCGCCTTAAACATTAGGATTCACAACACAAAAATGAGAGTGAAGTGTTTATTATGATAATGGCACTGTTTTCGAAAACCACAGGCACTAAAGCCAGATGGAATTTATATTAACCAAACTGGGAAGTGAAAATATTCTCTCTCTAAGTCTCGTTCTGTAAAACTGTTTGGTTTTCTGTGGAGTTTCGCCTTGAACTCGAGAGAGAAATCTCGTGCAACTCTTAGAATATAATGATTGAAAATGTGATATTTCGTGCGAAATTTCATGGAAAAGCAGAATTTCGGGCAATTTCGAGTAAAACAAGAAAAATGACCAATTTCGTGACAAAACCAAAATATCCCCAGTTGTTGAGAAATATCCCTACCCGTAAAGTATACATTTTGAGAGGTCGTGTGATGGAATCTAGCGTTTGCTGGAGACGTGTCTATTGACTTCTTCCTTCGTGTTGCATTTAATTCTCTGAGTTGCTGCAATCTAACTTGATACTCCTTGCATTTGCGCTGATTGTATCGTTGTTGTTGTTGTTTAGCATTAGTCTCGTCACGTGATGCGGCACGCGATGATGACGCAATCGCCACGTTCGCATATCGCTGCTGCGTGGAATTGCCAACTTCTTCATATAAATGTACCGAGGTAGCTTAGTCATCCTTCCAGTATTAGAATTGTCTTGTCGAGCACTATTCATGTCGTGAAATATCATTAGTGTCGTTTCTGCCTAACTATTTTTTTTTTGTTTGTAATCTACAAAGAAAATTATTATTGCTTAGAAAGTCGCTATGTGTGTTTATTATTTATGATTCATGGTTATGTTTTTTGTTGCTCTCTTTTTTTTTTGTGCACAGACTGACACCAGAACATCTCCGATCGGATGAGCCGCTCGAAATCAGCGATTCGCAGCGCGGCTCCCTCCACGGCCTGATGACGTCAGAACGATACGTTCGTGTGCGAAGCATGGAGCCAAAGGACCGACCTGTACTATCGTACATTTACATTCAACGTTCTGCTCATTCTCGGCGAGTAATCGCCACGGACCCGAGAGCAACATTTCGCTCATCGCTCGCTCTCCGAACGTAAGGGGCTGAGTTGCAGGACGCTGCCGGCGTCGAAAACGCGAGTTTTCCGACGCCGCTGTAACGCAGTTCGCGCACCGCGCGAGGAAACGGCAGCACCAGTAGGCGCAAACTGTCCGATTGACGCATTTCACAGATACAGCTATAAAACCACGCAGGACGTAAGAACTCAACGCAAAAGTTGGTCAACTTTCAACTTCTTCCGTTTTTTACTTGGATTCTGCGCCTTCTGAATTAGCAGCGATCGATTGCGAAATCGTTTTGCACTCTCACATAAGACTAGGATTTTGAGTTATTATTATATAATTTGCTTGTACAATGAATTTATGCTTACATTTACGCGTTAAATCATAAATTACGTATTTAAATATTTTAGTACGGTGTTTCTGCCCTGCTGAAAAAATTTTTTAGTAGTGTTTTACGGATTTTATTATTCATGCATTTGAAAACTATATAACAGTAACTAAACTAAGCTAAAAAAAAAAAAAAAAAAGTTCACTTAAAACATTATGGGAATACTTTTTTTTTATACTTGATTGGTATTTTGATTTTACAATGTTGGTAACAGCTTGCGTCGTGCGGTGTTTGTAAAAGGTCGTCGTAATCTTCTTGCATTGCGTCTTTGCGTTCTTACGTTTGTCGTGTAGCGTATAGTCCATTCACGGTTACTCCACACTTTCCCGAAGCCCTGCTAAAGTTCTACTTCCAGGATATTCCTCCGCCTAGTGCAAGCTAAGTGTAACTAAGTCTGGAAAATTACACCAGAGGAAAACGCACCGAATTCGTGCGCTCTCAGTAGCGACGATGTTTTGCATGAGAACTATTTCTTAGTAGCCGCTACCAACACTCGTATTTTCTCACTGTTTCTATTCGTATTTATCATAAATTAAATATTATAATTTATAGATAAACTACAGATGAGATTTCTATTTTAATGAAAGACAAGATACTTTCATGTCAACAGAGGTACAAAACATGCGTGATACATGGCATGTTTGGGAAATAACTAAACAAGGCATACATGGGGGGGATTTTTTTCAAATGTTCGATTTAAAAAGTGCGAAGAAACCGCGAATAGACTATACAAATGCGGCCTTAAACTAATGTGGGTGTAGCGTGACATGATCACAGCTGGACACGGCCGTGCCGTGCCATACGTGGAGGAGTTAGGTGGCATAGAAGGAAAGGGGTCGCGTGGTTGGTGGATGAAACCTTTGCGCAGTGCCGACCGCAGAATCACATTTGCACACGTATCTCTCTCTTTCTTTCTCTCGCTCTCTCTCTCTCTCTCTCTATCTATCAGCATCAGGGGAAGAGAAGGGGGGGGGGATATAGCGAGGGTGTGATGTCATCCACAACAACAACCATCAGACGATGGGACCAGGGTATATCTCGCGCGCTAAACTTTATGATGGCCGGGGGGGGGGGGGGGGGAATGTCCGTAATTACCGGAGGGGTGTAGCGTTTCGCCGGCTGTCGAGAGGATTCAGCGACTAAACTAATGCACACGAACTACGCCCCTCCCTCTCTCTCTCTCTCTCTAGCTCTCTCTCTCTCTCTCCCTCCGCTACTCATTCCACCCTCCCGACAACCATCTACCGTTATTGCACCACAGCGCAGCGTGTTGACCGCGTACTCATATGCATTCTCAACATAACGAGGGCTCGTCCCGCATGCACCCGTGCGGCGTGTTTGGAAAAAAAAAACTGCACGTATTGAGTATTTGGTTGTTTCCGGAATATGTCATGTATCACAAGCGTTGTATACTAGTGTTAACATAAAAGTACCTTATTTTTGGTTAAATTAAACTTTTACATATATTTTGACTCTAGCTTATAATTAGGGACATGCAAAATTAGCTTTATTATTTGAGGATCTGTTGAACTTAAAACACCCTTCCTTTGCAATCATTCTTTATTTGACACGCCCCGGGTAACTCTGCGCCAATAAATGAACACTTCACAATCGTGTGCCCCAATCAGGTGCCGCTCACACAGAAAGGGAGCGACTTAACACCTAGGTAGCAGCCAACCGAATAACGACGCCGGCTCGCGTATGTATAGTGCTGTGAATTTTATCCTGATGCCAAAAAATGACGCGAACTGTGCACGCCCCTACTTATAATATTCGATTTGTAACTAATACGGCTAACGACAGAGAGAAAAAAATATAGGTGTGTTGGTAATGCCTAGAAAGAGTGAGTGAAGAGATTTGGGCAGCTCTTAACAGCGAGGTCTCGAGAGCTGATGAGGGTAATTGAAGTGAGTATGCGGAATGAAGGGGCGGGGGAAACCCCCGAGAAAACCCGCCGACCAATGGCATCGTCCGGCACGATTCCCAATCGCGGAAAATCCGGTGGGCCGGCCGGGGATTGAACCCGGTTCGCCTTGGTGGGAGGCGAGTTAAACTGAGTGCGCACGAATTTGGTGCGTTGTCCATTTGATGTAATTTTCTTGACTAGATTAAGCTCTGTTTACACGAGACGGAAGAATATCCTAAAAGAAGAACTTAAGCTGGGCTGCAGAAAAGTGTGAAGTAACCTTGGATGGATTACACAGATTACACCCCCCCAATACCACGCTGTCGACGAACCGTTTGTTATTATTTCACTGCTAACGTAACTGCGGCCTTGCATGCAAGCGTGAAGTGTAGTACACGTGTACAGGCCGTTCACGGTAAAATGAGCAATTTTCGAAGGCCGTGCTTACGATCTACTTGTATGCACGTTGTGTATTCTTCCGCCTTATGTGAGATTAACGTTGTCGTGGCCTCGTCACTTTATCCATGCGCCGGTCAAGTAAAACAACTAAATGATTAGAAAAGAAAATAATTTACAAATCTACTAATTTTTACAATTTGATTCATTAAAAATTCCACAAAGCGAAAGAAATAATCTAAAGTTATCACAGATGGTTATCTAGCACTTTTTATTTGACGTTTAGATATGGAACAACTACCCATCCACGGTTACCAACTTTACTGGGCGAATGCTACTCAGGACGCCCATTAAAATATATGCACGCAGGAGCAGTGACTTTTTTCTAAGGTTCATTTCTAAAGTGCTCACTTTATCGTGAAGAGTCTTTAGTTATGAGCACCAATAGGACAGTCTGGGTAGTAGGAGTTATGTAGTTCTGTTATTTATTTGTCTATGATATTGGAAAAAGGTTTTATTTTGGCAGACACACTTCGAATTTCACAATTTGTATTGGTACAGTTGGTAACGTTTATTTGCTATGCTTTCTTTTTATGTATATTCTATACTTGTTGCTTTCTTTATATACATTCCAAAGTTTCTGCGAGGTGTTTATTTTTCTAAGGCTGAGTTTATAAGTGCTTAGTTTACTATAAAGTGAGCACTTTAAAAATAAACCTTAGAAAAAGCCACTGCCCTTGCCTGCGTATAATTTAACGGGCACGCTGAGTGACATTCGCCCAGTAAAGTTGGTGACGATGGCTAGAAAGCAGTTCCATATTTTAACGTCAAATAAAAAGTGTTAGGTTATCATTTGTGATTACTTAAAATTATTTCTTTCGCTTTCCGTTTTTTAAATGCACCGAAGTGTAAAAATAAGCAGATTTTAAAAATATTTTATCCCTTAATAATTTCACAGTTTCACTTGACCGACGAGTGAATAAAGTGGCGAGGCCCATGGCAATGTTAATTTTACATAAGGCGGAGGAATACACAACGTGTATACAAGTAGATCATAAGCAGGGTTTTCAAAAGTGATCATTTTACCGTGAACAGACTGTACATGAACGTGAACAGCAGTAAATGAGGGGCCCTTAACCTTGTAGCGCACGAGCGTTGGACAAATAGCTGGGCGCAGTACACGCACTGTTAAATAAACATTGACCCGCTCGCTGGTTGCCGGGTCAATGGCGCTTGACGGGCTGCGCGCAGAGACGATTATCTAAACACGCAAGCGGGCGTGAAGGCCGTTTCGCTATCTCTCTCGCGTTATCGGTGGTTCGGGCGACCCACCTGCCACGCCCAGGGGGTTGTGATGATATGGGGGAGGTTGGGGGGGGGGGGGGTAGGGTTATTGGGACAATGTCGATATCATCGCAACCCCCTCGCCGGCTTGGTCTGCAAGTGGTGAAGAGACGATCGAGTCCGTTATCGGAACCTAGTACCCATTTCCCCGATCTAGTCGGCGGGGTTGCGCGCACACACACGCACACACACACGCACACACACCTACACACACACACAGTGGGCTGGGGATCCATACAGTCGATGACTTGTGGAACCATAGCACCTCATAATTCACCAGTCGCTGAGCGAGAATATTTTATGCCCATGTTTACATCAAATTTAAGAGTTAGTAATCGTCAAATCTCGTTCCACTCGTTGATTATAGCTTTACGCGTATCTCAGTAAATTAACCCTTTGAGGAATATGCACGTATGCACGGGGCTACGTTTATATGGCAATTCCATTCCTCTTGAAGACAAAACGCACACTTTGATAGTTTTACTGTTTTGCTGGTATTTATCGGAATAAATTACAATTTGTGAAAATTCAAGTTTGTAAGAAAAAAAAAGTATTTTTAAAAATTTCTCCGATGAACACGGTGGATTGTTAAACGTGTTACATCTGTCGAGTCACTTAGATTGGTTCACAGACAAGGCGTTACTCCATTGGCCGACGGCCAGCCAATAATAAACGTGTTACATCTGTCGAGTCACTTAGATTGGTTCACAGACAAGGCGTTACTCCATTGGCCGACGGCCAGCCAATAATAAACGTGTTACATCTGTCGAGTCACTTAGATTGGTACATAGACAAGGCGTTACTCCATTGGCCGACGGCCAGCCAATAATAAACGCTGCAGAGTACAGTAAGAGTGTCCGGTGCAGATAGGATCCAATAGGAAGATGGTAAGTGGAAATACAGAGACCAACACAATTGACATCGTTGTAGTGGTGAATATAGGCAGCTCACGCCAGCTTTGTCTTCAGTACCAGTCAATTTGTGCCGTCCACAAAGCGTTAACATCCTGCGAATGCGACTTTTTTTTTTTTTTTTGCCAGAAAAAGGTAACAACCAATTATGTAAGCCCATGTGGTTTTATTTATCATATTTTGTGTATAGAAGGAAAAATATCGTATTTTTAACACATTGAGGTCTGCACACATTTACTGACACTTAAAGCAAATTAGAAGTGAGTCACCTATATCCACTACTGCAAGAACACCGGTTCTGTTGGTGTCTGTGTTAGAACTCATCATCATCTTATTGGTCCATACCACACCGGGCACTACCCTGTACTTTACAGCGTTCATTATTGGCCTGTCATCAACCAATGGAGAGCCGAGCTGATATTGACCCAATACAAAGGTCCTTTATCGTATAAAAGGATCTACACTCAATCGTGTACCTTTGAGGGGCTATAAAAATTAATTCTATCTTTGGCAATATCATTGTTACTGCGCTGTCGTGTTGTTGTGAGGTTGTGTTAAACACTAGACGAACAAACACTGCCCACCCATGCGAGTGTTGTTCTGAGCAACAAAGAAATTTTCAAATTAGGTTTGCTCGAGCTGCACCCGAGCATAGTCTACAAAGTGTTAAGATTTTGTTTGCGCAGTCCCCTGAAGAGATAAGATAAATTTGTTAGAATTAAATTTTATTTAAATTTTATGTATAAATCATAAGAATTCATTTGAAAAGCAGAGATGAAATCGGTGTGTTGATAATACCTGGTAAGAAACAGTTCTCATGCAATGTTTTGTCAAAGTGAGTGCTCACAAACGAGGCGCGTTGTCCCTTTGGTGTAATTTTCAAGACTTAGTTAACCTTTGTTTGCACGAGGCGGAGGAATATCCTGGAAGTAGAACTATAGCAGGGCTTTATAAAAGTCGGATGTATCTTTGAACTGCAATAAATATTTAACACGTTTCTGAGAGCAATTCAGTTTCCAGCTATTGAGCAATTCAGAAGTGAGATTTTTTTTTGACAGCTGAAGCTATGTACATTGTTGAATTACGGACTTGCAATTCACAAAAAACTCCCTAAGGTACCTCTTTCTCGCGGAGTTTAAACGCCCTCTTAACGAGGTCTTATTTACACGCCTGATGGTCACCCCGTTCCCTTGGGGGGGGGGGGGGGGCTGAAAAGTATCCACTTGGAATGATTACCATTTCGGAAATTTTGCATCCATACTTCCGCAAAAAAATCCGGAATGGTAACCATTCATATTTTATTAGCTAAGCAGTACGGTACTGAATCCTGAAAAGTATTCACTGTAGGAATGGTTACCATTCGGGATTTTTGTACTGACATCCACATCACAAATATCCTTAAAAGTGCCCTCAGTCGGGATGTTTACAATTCCGGTATGTGTGTTTTCTAGTTGTCAGAGCGAAGCTTGGAGTTTCCCCACAAATGATGTTCAAGCGTAGCCCCCTAGCACTTAAAAATACTGTACAAGCGTAGGCAAACATTATGCACCGAGCCAGAGTCCCAGTGCCAGCAGGGGAGTAAATCTCCAAATCAGTGATTCAAGGCGCCGGCATTTATTTTTTATTTGGTGACGCGAAGCGTCACGCATCAGCGAAGCTGGGAGTTTCCCCATCAATGATTGTCGTGTGTAGCCTATTTGCACTGAGAAATAACGCGAGTGTGTTTTGTGCACAGACCGGAATTGTAAACATCCCGACTGAGGGCACTTTTCAGGATATTTGGGATGCGGATGTCGGTACAAAAATCCGGAATGGTAACCTGGTAATGGTAATGGTAATGGTAACCATTCCTACAGTGAATACTTTTCAGGATTCAGTACCGCACAGCTTAGCTAATAAAATATGAATGGTTACCATTCCGGATTTTTCTGCGCAAATATGGATGCAAAATTTCCGGAATGGTAACCATTCTGATTGGATGCTTTTCAGTCGCCCCGTTCCTCTTGCGAACCTTGGAATGATTTCTGTGTAGATGCGGTAGTACCTAGTTCTGCACATAATTGTGTGATTAAAGCTGAACTGTAGCTTAAATTTTTAATTAAGTCCGTAATCAAGTACAACATTGCGAATGGACTGTCTCTCGGAAAAGAACGCAGTACTCTAATCCTCTGTTTGTTTGAGATGTGAAGCAGACTGTGTTAATGATCCTCCCTATCAGGATAAATAAAATTGAACGGGAGTCGTTTACCTGCACTGGCGAGAATATAAATCAACTCAAACCCTAAGTATGAACGAAGTAAGCACAACTTACCCAGAATTGACTTTGAAGGTGCGAGCAGAAATTTCGTTGTCGTAAATCGTGGGGGCTTAGCTGTAAAAGACGCCCGGTTTTTGTGTATAATAACATTCCACTAAGGTATTATGTGCTAAAAGAAGGAGTAATAAATTACGTTTATACGGGAAAAGCTAATTAAGAAGCGAAACCATGATTACAAAAAACCAGAACTTAATTTAACATCTAAATTCTGATTATATATTTTGTATTTCTCTCCGCTCCACTACGAAGAACGGTTCATAAGTCTTACTCAACGTCGTCACATATATGGGTTGTTCACGGTAAAGTGAGCACTTTTTAAGGCCCTCCCAACTAGCATTAACCACTAATAAATTATCTTATTGCAGCCTCATGCATTAAATTTTGAGGGTGGTGGAATGCATACGCTGTGTTTATTGGTCACATTGCAATGTTTATATCAAAAAGTAGCAGTAAAATGGAAATTAGACGAAAGTAAAAATTTAGAAGGGCCTTAAAGAGTGTTCAATTTACAGTGAGCAGCCTGTAATAATGACTTTTTCCTTAAAAGCGATATGGCGACGAGTATTGTGAGTTAAAAAAAAAAAATGTAATATGAATTTTAAAGCTGAGTGTATATACTTTCAGAAAATTATAACTAATTGAATGACTAATACTTAGGGACACCCAACTGACGCGAAAAGATTTCACAACCAGTTGGATTTCATAACGCTTAAGCTCATATCCACTTTTGTGATTGGATGATTTACACGTTTCACGTTTTAAAGTGTCTGTTCGCTAATCACATACGTACATAATGAGAAAAACGTGGTTCTTATTGGACAGTGAAGTTGGAAAATGTCTTCTCACAAATACACGCCGCAAATCAGCAGAGACCCCGAGAATTTCGCGGGTTCATTTCCAGACAAGTTGAAATCCACACACTTGTAGGTTCATGTTACGTTTGTAATTGGTCGACGTGTTGTTTGGCACCTCCTGGAGATAAATGAGCCAATAACAAACATGCAATAAATTGTGCCCCCAACCACCGCCTTTTACTAACACAACACTCAATCAATAAACAGTTGATATCTGTATGGAGAGTATATAAGACTGTGAAGTCCAGCCTACAGGTCACTGCACTCGCGAATTTCTAGGGTTTCTATCAATAAGCAAAATAAATCTACTTATATCCCCTTAGGGTATTGAATTCTAGTATGTGCGAAATATATTTTTTCGCGAAATTAGGGCGTCCTTACTAATATTAGATATGTTTGAAAAAGAATTGATATAGAAGATTTTGGTTTGAGCTCTGCTAAACCTGAAAGCTCTTTGTCCAGCATTTTGGTCCGGGTTTTCGTGTACATTCAGCGGCGACCGTACATATTGTGACCAAAGACTCTTTTAACTGTTACCAGTAGCAGTTATGTGTGTCTGTATCCCGCGCTTTTCACATGCGCTTCGGCAACAACATGCTGAATGCGAGGATGCGATGTAAAAAAAAGGGGGGGGGGGGGGACCAGTGCAGCAAAACCCTTTCCCAGTAACAAAACTGGTGACGTGAATAACAAAACGATTATTTTCATAAACAGAAATTTGCAATGCATTTCAGAAACTAATCATGAAGATGGAAAATAGAAAACCGTAATTGTGATGCTCGTGGGAATACAATTTATCTGACTACAGCTGAACATTGTGGAAGGGAGCACGAAAGCAAATAATTATCAGGGTCATTATATGTGCACAAAATAATTACGAGAGTGGAATACTCGGGGGGAGGGGGGGGGGGGATTAGATGAGAAATTATTCATTAAAATCTGTATTTTGAAATCGTTATTGGAAATGGGCTGAGAAGACCGATTTCTCGCTCATGATACGAATTATTTTAGAGAAATGAATTTGTACATTTTGGACCCGAATCATTGACATCGACAAGTTACATATTAGTGACTGAAAGTCAATCAGCATACTGCCGAATCAACTGAAACTGAGTGCTGTGATTCACTACAGTTCAGCGGATAAGTCACGATTACTTTATTTAATTCAGCTCATGTAATAATCAGGACGCAAGTAAATATGACTGAATGTCTCGTGGACAGCAAAGTCATTAGAGACGGAGCAAATTGCTGAACGGAGCAGGAACGTGGGAGAAATCGACCACGATATTTAGAAAGGAACCATCCCAGCATCCAATTGGATCGATTTCGGAAAACCATTGTCATGAATTAACTTTTATATTAATTATTACCTGGAAGGGGATATGAGTCGCAATTAGGTAGTGCACAGCAATATATGTTGAGGTTTAATGAACATAAGGATCATACAATAACTATTTACGGGACTATTGATCGGGGGAGCGTAAATGGAATACCGAGATGCTAATTAACTATGTTAAATTTTATTACCGCACGCCACTACTATTACAATATAATTGGAAAGTCCCCACCTGGTTCATGTTGCCGGAGACTGATTATAGGAGGCGGTTAACGACGGCCGGACATACCCATCTCCATTTCTTCTTGGTCCGCTGCCCCGATGACAAAGGACGCCGCTCCCAGTGTTACGTTGGCCTATATCGGGTGCGTTGTTTAATATTTCCGGCCCCGTTTACTGGCCGGTGGAGAGGGTTTCTGCAACTGTCTTTCGCAAGTTGTAGTTGCAATCACGCTCGTGCGCTGGTTCAATGTTTGAAGGTGTGATCAGGCAGGCATTCCAGATAAGACCTGATCACTTTATAGCACCATGGAAAACCGAAATCAAATTCACCGGACCCGGATTTGAACCCTGGTCCTCCCAAGCGAAATTCCTCCCCCCCCCCCCCAACGAAACTACTTCACGTGCGCCGTACGTACTGAGATAAACAAAAAGAAAATGCACTCGACCTAAAGTACGAAGACGACTTCATAGATACCATGGACATTACAAACGCTATTTTAGAGCTCTCCGACATACCTAGAAACTGTCTTTTCACAGTGCCCATATCGCAAAAATGCACAGATCGGGAACACTCGAAGCTAGTATAGGGACAATGTAGCGAACTTTGCTAACGGCTGTTCACGACAAAGTGAGCACTTTTGAAAACAACATTTGAAAAAAGTCACTGCCCCTACCTGCATATATTTTAACGGGCGCCTTGAGTGACATGCGCCCAGTAAAGTTGGTAACGTTGGATATGAAGTAGTTCCGTTTCTTAACGTCGAATAAAAAGTGTTAGGTAACCATTTCTGATAACTTAAATAATTTTTTTAGCTTTCTGTTTTTTTTTTTCATGCATCGAAGTGTAAAAATGAGCAGATTTCATAATTATTTACTTTTCTAGTAATTTCACAGTTTCACTTGACCGGCGCATGGATAAAGTGAAGAGGCCCATGACAATGTTAATCTTACATAAGGCGGAAGAATACAAAACGTGCACTTAGTCCCATGGCTGCATCCAACAGTACAACGAGGATACTCCACGGTATTCCGGAAACTTGCGTGTACCACAGTGAAAAATTCCCTAGTAAACTCCCTAAGCTGTAATGGAAGTTCCTAACCTAGACATCGTATGGAAATACTACCACATATGAGTGTGCAAGTATAGGAATTATTTAGCACCGCTTCAATACATAATGTTGGAAACTTCCCTGTGTGTTTGACTGTTTCCTGAGCACATATCGGAACACTGCCATGGATGTGTGGAAGAAAACTTTGCCATCCCTGTTTCTCGCTACACATATATTTGAGAACTATGTCTCAGTGTGTAGATGCGATGTGGCGATACGTACACAAGTAAGTGTCACCCTTATCGCTTCCTCACTTCTGTACCCTCGAATGGCTGAAACAGCTCCTGCTGCATAGACTCTTAGGTGTTGGCAACGGAAAAAAAATGTGGTATTTTTTTTCATTTGTACCACATACATTGTAAATAAAATTGTAACTTTTAGTGAGAATTTTTTTTTGTAATTTTACAAATTCTTTTAGCAGTACAAAGATTCGTCTCGTAAAAATACTCGTTTGTAAAATTACAAGGGCAGTGTTTGTAATATACCTCAAGAAATGTTTGTACTATACTGACCCGTTTCCACGAGCTCCAGCGAAATGGAGGACACTCAACAACGTAAAACCGTGTATAGATGTTTGTGCAAAAACTATGGCTGATGTGAAGTAAAGTTGCGTGCAAAAATAAATGTCTGTATCTATTAGAAATTTATTGCAACTTTAAATAACGTAAAACTCTTTAACAATTCAAATTATAACAATGAAACCATAATTTCAATAAAACGTGTCCGTATTACTTATTAATTGTTAATGTCTCCTTGTTACACATAATTATTTAAAACGAATAAAATGCATTCTTTTAAATATAGTAACTTCTTTAATACTTTGTAAGTATTTGGATGTCGGTTTGTAGAAAAAATAAATTTTACGTTCGTAAGTTAAGTACGTCTTCTGGTTAAAGTTGCGTGCTAATAATAATACAAGAGGTGTGGGTTTTAGCCCACGTGCTGGCGAAGTATATATTGTATTCCCGAAATTTATACTTTGAAGTATATTTTAAGTTATTCTCTGTTATTAATTCACCGTAAATGTTTTCTAGAAGAAAAAATAAATCTATGTACACTTCTCAATAATTTAAATCGTGTTACAAGCCTATCATTTGTAATATTACAATAACGCCTATATGTTTCGCAGATTTTAGAAGAAAGCTGTTTGTAATTTTACAAATAGTTTTCTTGGCAACTTTGTTCCCAAGGACTTTTCTTATAAAGGTACAAAAATATTTTAGAGTGTACCGTTCAATTTTTAGACATATTTAGTAATAACTTTCTCCTAACAAAAAACAATTGAACGCATAGTTTTGGCATAAAGACATGCCAAAAATCACAATTTTTACTCTTTTAGAACTGTACAAATAAAGTAAACCATCTTACGTACGGAAACGAGATAATTCGCAGTTAGATAATATGCCATGGACTATGACAAGACGTCTATAAAATCGCAACAAGGAAATGTTTTTTGCAATTTTACACAATATTGCTGAAAGTAAGGAAATTCTTGCAAGGTTGTGGCTGTCTACACATTTGTTGGAAAATAACTTTTGCTAAACGTACCTTAAAATGACAAGACAAGATCGTTCATTCGCCCCTTTTATATTTTCTGAAAATCGTTTGGTTTAATTATATTTGTACAATACACAAAACAATAAAATTCTCAATCTGAGAGGTTATTTTGCAGAAACCATGCGATAAAAAAATATTTTATCAGAGGAAAATGAAGTCACAGATAATATCTGCAAGATGAACAAAATGTGCTTTAGTCTATTCGTGGTTTCTTCGCACTTTATGAATCAAACCTTTGAAAAATCAACCCCCGTACGACATGTTTAGTTATTTCCTAAATTTGCCACGTATCACAAGTGTTTTATAACTCTTGTTAACAAAAGTAAATTATTTTTCGTTGAATTAAAATTTCACCCGTATTTCGTTTATAAATTAGGACATTTTGTTTATAATAACTAAGAATAAAATCAGTTAGAAAACGTGGGTGTTGATAGCGCTTAGTAAGAAATAGTTATTTGGTGTAATTTTCTTGACAATTTTAAGCTCAGTTTGCACGAGGCGGAGAACTATCCTGGAAGTAGAACTCTAGCAGGGCTTCAGAAAAAGTGTGAGGTAACCTTGAATGGATTATAGAAATGGAGGGTAATTCCCCCCCCCCCCCCCCCCGTGGCCAACACCCTTAACAAGGAAGGCGTCGACAGCAACCACATGTGGGAACACCCGGCAGACATCGTGAGGAGGGTGGGGGGGAGGGGGGATGCTGCGAGAAAACAGTTTCAAGCAGGCGCGACTGTTGACGCATCACGCGGGGAACGTATCCAGCTGCGAACAGCGAACACTTTGGCGAAGCCAGCTCGAGCAAGAACAAGGACGAGTTCGAAGTCGAAGCGGCAGTGTCTGGCGCGTGGAAGTTTCGCCTTGCTCGACTGCAAGTTTGTTCTCCCACACGTGATCTATGCGCAGGCGGTAGATTTCGTATGCCGAACCACAAACTAGTCTAGCACACGGAGCTTGTTATCTAGATATACTGTACCTCATATTAACCACCGCAGTGGGACGCGAAGCAAGAAGTTTAGTGCACCCGCAAAAAAAAAAAAAATTTGTATTTGTGCAAGGGATTCCTTGGAAACTATACTATATTCGTAAAATTACCATATCAATGTATACGATTAGTGAAATACTGTGAATGGTAAACTATTTTACCATAAATCCATGGCAACGTTGCTAAATTCGCTCACGAAACAGTCAAATACGTGGGAAGTTCCAAACCTTATAAAGTAAATATGCTCAACAGTCTTATATTTGCAGTCTGCAATGTGGTATTATTTCCATACAATTGTATAGGTTAGAAACTTCCAATACAGTTCAGCAGGTTTATAGCGTAGTTGCCAAAGATATTTTTGTAACACTACAAATAAAGTAGGCTAAATTTCACAAAGCCTAAGGTTGAAATGTGCAAAAATTATGTCGAGTTTTAACAAGAAATTATTCTGGACTTAAAGTGTATTAAAAATATTTAGTTACATAAACAGGTTTGTGTGTTTTCTCAAATCTTTGGTAACTAGTTCACAGAAAATTCCTTGTAACAAATGCAGAAAGATTTTACTGAGTGATAGAACTAGTTCGGGAATAACTCCATGACAGGTGTTTGATAGCTACGCAAAATTTATAAAACTCGAAGCTGTAGTTAACAAATTGTAAATATCATGCGATGGCAAAAAAAAAAAAGGACAGCGAAATTTATCACGTGTTCCTTTTTTATGTAAAACAACGAGAAAACAGACACTTTTCATAGGATGTCATTAGCTGCCTTCACTCCTTTCGTATGGCGGTCTTTTTTAATTTACCCTGTCCACCTTTTAAAGTATCCCCTCTTAACGAAGTTACATTCACAACCCTCTCCAATAAATCCCTTCGTCCATTCCCCACTTTGTTACTCTCCCACCCACAAAAAATATGAGAAGAAAATAATTTTATTTGTAAAATGGAAGCACACAAACGGTCGTTGTTACTAGCTAAATTTATTTTCCACAGGGGAAATCGAGGCGTAGGGAAATGTTTTTGTCAATAAGCAACCTTTTGTCTTTCACTCACCCTGGAACAACTTGCAGTATGGAGAATTCGCGCGCTGCATGGGCCGTTCTACCTCGTAAGGGGGTTTGGTTACGAAGGGAGGGTGGATTTTAGAAGGGGCGGCGATGCAGCCCTAGGGAAGTGTCGGCAAACAGCGAGGCGCCATTCGGCGCGGCGGGCCGCTGGAGGCGCCAGGCGCCACCGCGGTCTCCTCCGGCCCTGAGAGAAGGCAAGAAAGTGGTAGGGGCTGAGGGGCTGGTAGTGGAGAATTAGAGGGGGGGGGGGGGTTGCAATTAGCCCGGCGGGTCCTTAGAGCACTCTCGTGTGGGGGGGGGGGAGGCAGCTAACGTAGCACCCTCCAAACCCTTCTTGTCCTCCTTTCCGAACCCTTGTTGTCGCCGACGGAAAACCTCAGCACACATGGCTCTCCTTACCGCTTGCGACCGCTCACCACGAGTATAAACACTCCACGAGGCCAGTCTTACGAGGACAGGTCTGGGCGAGAGTGAGTAGAGTGGCGAGATTTAGGCGGCTACCATCTCCCATTTCTACAGCGTTTTGCTGGAATTAACTTTCTGAAACCAAACGGGAGCCGATATTGTAAAATCCTCTTACAGTTTTGTTACAAATAGTTTTTGCTATGTAGTCTAATTTTTCCAACACAAAAAAAAACTGCATACCTAATTAATTAATCAACGAAAATTCTGTTTATTTAATAATTAGTTAAAGTTATCATTTTTTTGTGTTGAAAAAAAAACCGCTACATAATAAAAACTATCTGTAACAAAATTGTAAGAGGATTTTACAATATTGGCTCTCGTTGTACAATATTTACTTTTCTAATAATTCCACAGTTTCACTTGACCGACGCATGAATAAAGTGACGAGGCCCATGACAATGTTAATTTTACATAAGGCGGAAAAATACATAACGTGCATTCAAGTAGACCTTAAGTAGGGCTTTCAAAAGTACTCATTTTACCGTGAACAGCCTATATTGCTATGATGAAATATTTATATATATTTATCCATCTTGGTTGCATGCGATACCGTCACGACATTTCTTCCTGTCTATTACTGGATAAAGACCTTCACGAACACCTGCGGTGTGATCTTGAAACGGACACACGAGTATCAGCTCGTGAAGCCTTAACATTTGTCCGAGAGGATCTGCGAAATCAACGGACCTCTGACGAGGTCGGCTTGAGTATACAGGCTGTTCCAATCGAAACCTGCGAAAATTGAACTGGGAATAAGGCTCGCAGCAGGCAGCGTTGTGAGATTGGAAGCGTGGTTCGCGAATTCAGCGGAAGAATATATTGGGCTTAAACATGCCTAAAGGCTGTTCACGATAAGGCGAACACTTCAGAAATCAACCTCAGAAAAATTGCCTTGCTCCTACCCGCTTATATTTTAACAGGCACACTGAGTGACATGTGCCCAGCAAAGTTGGTATCGCTGGAGGGGAAAGTAGTTGCATGTGTCAACGTCGAATTAAATATGTTAGGTAACCGCACGTGATAAATTAAATTATTTATTTCTCTTTCTGTTTATTTAACGCATCTAAGTGTAATAAATAGCGGATTTGTAAAATACTTACTTTTCTAATAAATTCGCAGTTTCACTTGACGGACGCCCGTGGCAGTGTTAATTTTACATCAGGCGGAAGGATACACAACGTGACTATAAGCTGTTCATCGGTAAAGTGAGCACTTTTTAAGGCCCTTCCAAAAGGCTTTAACGACTAATAAATATATCTTATTGCAGTATCATGCATTAAATTTTGAGGGTGGTGAAATGTATACACTGTGTTTATTCGTCACAAAGCAATGTTTATATGAAAAAGCAGCATGGCGATGGAAATAGGATGAAAGGAAAACTTAAGAAGGGCCTTAAAAAGTGCCCACTTTACCGTGAACAACCTACACAAGTATATCTTAAGCAGGGTTTTTTTAAAAGGGCTCAGTTTAATATGAACAGCCTTTAGATCAGGTGTCCGGATTGGTTACATGTATTATTGACATCGGATAGTACTGTATAGAACCATTCCATCGACGGATCAATTTGTTCCTCAACGTGACGACCACCAAACTTTAGATCAGGTGTCCGGATTGGTTACATGTATTATTGACATCGGATAGTACTGTATAGAACCATTCCATCGACGGATCAATTTGTTCCTCAACGTGACGACCACCAAACTTTAGATCAGGTGTCCGGATTGGTTACATGTATTATTGACATCGGATAGTACTGTATAGAACCATTCCATCGACGGATCAATTTGTTCCACAACGTGACGACCACCAAACTTTAGATCAGGTGTCCGGATTGGTTACATGTATTATTGACATCGGATAGTACTGTATAGAACCATTCCATCGACGGATCAATTTGTTCCTCAACGTGACGACCACCAAACTTTAGATCAGGTGTCCGGATTGGTTACATGTATTATTGACATCGGATAGCACTGTATAGAACCATTCCATCGACGGATCAAATTGTTCCTCAACGTGACGACCACCAAACTCTACGCACGAGATTCTTCCGCGCCCGTTCAGATGTCCCACGCGCGTTGCGTGTGTCGTTTACACGCGCACGCGCTGCGGCAATGCAGGGACGACAGAGCCACCTTGCGGACGTTGGGCGAACGCACACGCATCATAGGACGCCCGCCCACTTGTGTTTAAGCCCATTTCTCCTCCATCACGTTCCTGGTATCAAAACTTCCTAGGCGCGGCCTCTGTTCCTGGTTTCATTTTTTCGTGAGCTTTTTCGTGAAGCAACCTGTTCATAACCTTGAATTCTGATTTCCTGGCAGATAAATTCACGAAAAACGCGTACAGATAATTCAACGTGCCATATTTTCTTGGCCCTAGTTATTATAAAATGAGGCATAATGACTTACATTAAAATTTTTACTGTGCCTTATTTAATTTTTAAATATTCTATGTGCGCATATAATACGCTTTCTTTACGAATTAAGTCCACTTCACTTACGTGGGCCAAACCTTTTAATGTCGGCAACTAAAACTTCCATTTTAAACTGCTGGCTTGGAAATTGAGGGCGGGGGGGGGGGGGGAGTTGGGGTGGAGTCGATTTTGTATAGAAGTAGGATTTTCTGGCTATGTCCGTTCGTCGCATTACCGATGAATATAAAAATGTACGTAAAAAAAAAAACCTTCTGCGGATACCACAATCGTCTAAAATTCATGGAATTACAGTTTGCGGTCTGGATTGCTTGGAGCGGCTAAATACACCCCCCCCCCCTTTCCACCGCAACCCCCTGTAACCTTTACATTCTGACCAGGGTTGGTAGCCAAAATGAAATTCTCTGTCGCGGCCCCAGAATCCCATCCCCAAAGCCTTCTTTTTCATAATTCGTGATTGGAAATTAATGACGCGTTCATTGAGCGAGAAATGACTACGCGGTTTTCCCTGTCCCATCCCGCCGGCATTATATATTTTTTATGTCTGTACAGATTGGCAACACTGTTTTATAGCCGTCGCTTGCGGCTGTCCATTCGCGTCGTGTCAACACACACGAGAACTTCCAGTTACCAGCGAGCGAAATTGAGGGGGAATAATTTAACGATTTACTAAATTATTATTTTTCGCTTTTTTAAAAGAGGGTTTGGTCAAATTCCCTATTTGTTTTCTATGAGCGGCCTAACCTGTTCCACAATGACGATTGCAAAATTTTATAGAAACAGCTTATGTACAAACATGGAGAAATATATCTTTTTGTCGTAAATAAATTAGGAAATTTAATTTAGCTGATTAAATTCATTTAATTACGATCTATACCTCTTATGAACCTGCCCGCGAGCAAGAATTTTTAATAATAGTATGTTTGATTGCAACTTATATTTTTATGTCACCAGAGGGGCAGGAAAAAAATTACCTGTTAATTAATCCTTTGTCACGCTCCAATTTCTAGTTTTAATATTACTGTAAAATTTGAAGTTAAGAAAGCCAGATGTTAAATATTAATATCAGGCGAATTAATTGCACGAATTCAAACAATTTAATCTAAAAAACAACTTCGTGTTTATAAAACATTTCGAAATTTCTTTGGTATAACATTCCATTATTACATTATCGTAGTTATGTTTAAAGACCACGACGAAATTTCTTTGGTATAACATTCCATTATTACATTATCGTAGTTATGTTTAAAGACCGCGACGAAATTTCTTTGGTATAACATTCCATTATTACATTATCGTAGTTATGTTTAAAGACCGCGACGAAATTTATTTTTACAAAAGAGATAGCTCCGTGAAATCAATGTTGATATATCACAAAAAACGTAACGCAGCTTCAAAAAAATACTGACACGTGAAGGCTTTTTAACCCTTTCAGTGACAGGTAAAAATGTTAGGCGTTGCCACAAACGAATTTTTTTGTTTGGAACTGTGATGTTAACGAAACGACGTTTTACCATACACCGGTACCAATAAAGTCCTGTCCGTGCTCATTTCTTACTGGCAGGAGCGGTTTTATACGGCTACGGAGTATGCTTCCAACAGGCAATGATGTTTCCCACACGTAATGAACCTTTCTCATTTAACGGTGTGTTCTACTGTGCATAGTGCAGGCCGCTCAAGCTACTTCATGTTGTTACGCTATTAACTAAGTGGTGGGGTCAGGCATAACTCGGAGGTGAACGCTATATTAAAAACTTCCCGCCGTTTAATTAAAAACATAATGAAGCTGTAGCAATATAAATCATATTACATTTATCAAGTACTTTATATTGCGCCGGGGGAGCGTGTTACTTTAGCTACTCTGTAACTGTAGTCATTTATACAGGATGAGTCCTTTTAAAATGGGCCCCGTGGGACATGTGTGTAACGGAGCGAGGGAATGAGGAAATACAGTCCAGTGTGACAACAAAATACCTAGAGTAGGTGCTGGAAATGGCGGACACTTCCAGCACCTTTTATTTTCTAAACTACCTTATTCTAAGTGTTAAGTGTAAGTCCGAAGGTAGGGTCGGGTTCTAATTGCATCTCAGGGCTGAGCCCCTTAGTCTAAAGGAGAGAGAATTGAATACAAAGGAGGCGGGCATCGCGGCCGAGAGGGAATGGGTAGGCATGGCCATCACTTTGGGGCCATGTCTACCTTCCTAAGTGTAGTGCAGTTAAAGCTACATTAAGGAGGGGTGTGGTAAAACCCGCATAGGCACGGTAAAACCCATACCGACAGAAAAAGGAATTAAACTCGTGGGAGCACTAGTGAACATGCTAAAGGAGATAGCAGGTGTGGAGTCCATGCTGTTTAATATTGGAGTGAAGAATCTAGTAGAGAGGTGGCGGGGCTTTGGGCCAGCATGTTAAAGGCACATGCGCCCTTGAGGTGTCCAGCACCTTACTCTATATGTTGTCGCACTGGCTGCTCCTGCACTCTAAATCGGAATCAATTTTTTGTTACTGATTGTCAGTTGAAACTGCTCCATCCGGAACCAGAAGAAACAGAAAACTACTAATCTCTTCAGTTAAATGGACTCCACTAATACAAATAGTAGAAAATCAGTTATTCATAGTCTATTAATAAAAAGCACAAGAATTAAAAACCGCGCATTACGGTTTGAAATAAATTAAGCACAATTATTTTGTCGCAAAACCAAATTATAACATGTAGAAGGGAATTTTGTAAGTGGTTGGTATCGAACCGCCACCCCAAAACGTAACACATTCTCTTGTTTCTTTTGGCTGACGTTCTACCAACTCTGCTACTCTGCCGCTGAGATAAATGGTCTCGCATTTGCGTAGTAACATATACTTACAATGGCGAACGGCTGTAAGTTTCGTAATGTGACAGTCCTTCATGTTGTCGAAATATACACATATTATGCGTACGTAGGTACATGTCTTTGTAAGGCCCGAGAGTCATTCTAAGTTAAGTTTAGTTCAGACTGTGTGCTTTAAAAGATAAATATAGTGGTTTTAACGGTGTTGTCGGTGTTTTCTATGTATCTGCCATTTTACAATGCAACGAGATTTTACAGAATGAAACTGTTATTTTGAAGAGACAGATTGACTAGTAATAACTGTGTTTGTCGTTTCCTCATTGTTTGCTCTGTTAACTTGCAGACCACAAAACTTTTGTTGGTGTAAATCCACCTTTCTTATTGAATCACCGCACTATCGAGTCAGTAAAATTATCACTGATCCATCTGTCACTAAAAATAACAGTTTAAATCTGTAGTGTCTCGTTGCATTGTAAAATGGCGGATATTAGTAAACATCGATTACCTCGTATATTGGAACCATTATATTTATATTTTAAAGCATAGAATCCGAACTAAACTAGAGATAGATTGACTTTGCAAAGACATATACTTGCATTAGCCAACTATAAATAACTAGTTTTCTACTTCTTAAATTAGTAGATTTCTTTTAGCTGAGGAATTAGTGATATATTTTATACAGATTCCGGATGGAGCAGTTTCAACTGTCAATCAGTAACAAAAATAACTGACTCCGATATAGAGTGTGGGGCGACTGAAAAGTATCCATTCCGAAATGGTTACCATTCCGAAAATTTTGCATCCGTACTTGCGCAGTAAAATCCGGAATTGTAACCATTCACATTTTATTAGCAAAACACTGCGTTACTGAATCCTGAAAAGTATCCGTTATGGGAATGGTTACCATACGGATCATTTTTGGATGGTTTTGGTAGACTGGATTTACCAACCTACATTATTTACAAGGACATAATTTTGAATACAAGTGTACGTCATTAATTCATATAAGTTTACAAGGGTTAACGTGACACAACATGTGTGCATAATTTGGTGGGAACAGGTCGACTGGTTCCTGAGATGTAAAATAAAAGATTTTTTTCTCATTTCGCGTTATCGTACAAAAAGGCCTAAAAAGAGGCTCCGTGTGGGCATGTATAATAAATACTGTCAGCATACAAAGGTTGGTCATATTTTGTCAAAATAATTTATAGGTGTGAAAAAATATTCGAAATAATTCAATTAAATTGCCACCATTTTGAAAAACAGTCTGACCCATTAAAATTATCTTGTTCTGCATGGCCTACTGCAACACAATTTCTGCAAAATATTAGTTGGGAATTAGTTGATCGGTTTCCTAGATATGGCAAAGATATTAGACTACACTTTCTCACCTGGCGCTATAAAAACATATTTGATGCTTCTAATGGACACTGTTGACTTGCGAAGTTTAATATAATTTGGTTAAATTGTTTATTAGATATGACAAACTCAAATAAATTATTTAATTGGTAGACGTATTGCAAATAACGACAGTCGTGATTAAAACATGCACGTTTGCGTAGCTTATCGTAACACTTCTTCTGTGCACAGTTTGGTGCCAATCGTTTTATTGGTCTCCAACATGTGTCATAAAAGCTTTATTCTCTCATGTGCCACTAACTTCAACAGCGGCGGACAAAACGGTTCGCTGTCTCTCAGAAGTATTTCTAGCATATTAAGTTAGGTTGAAACGGTTTGGAACATATGGCGTAACTTATTAACACAAAATACTTACATGTCAATTTGAAAATATGTAACTAACACATAAAGTGATATTAATATAGATAGACTACAGAATTATAACTGGTCGCTTGAATGAGGTGGATACGAGCTAGTTGTTCCCCAGTGTAGAACACAACTTGTTTTTTCCATGTCGTACTGTCATTTTAAAATGGCGGAGAAATTATCTCATGTATTGGCTGATTTGTTGATTGCATAAATACTGTCAGCACACAGAGCTAAGTTGAAATTGGTTTCATGATTTCGTAGATATAGCTACAGAACTGAGAGATTAAATGACCGCTATTTTGAAAATGAGCGTACGACCCAGTTAAAACATCGATTTGCGTGGGCTACAGTTTGGAAAATTTGTCAGGAATCAGTTGATTGTTTCCCGAGACTTTATTTAATCACGTGGCCTATCCCACAAAATGGTGGACAAAAGAGGCTGTGTGTAGACACATTGGATGGATGCATTAGACACTAATGCAAGTATACGCAGTTAAGTTAAAATTGGTTACATGTTTTGTACATACGTTTGTATGACCGCCGTTTTTTAAATGTCTGACCCACTTAAACATACATCATTTTACATAACTTATGAAAATTTTGCTCGTGAATGGTTGGTTCTTTCCCGAGATAGGACTAGAAACCTTTATTTCTTAATGTCGCGCCATCTCACAAAATGACAGAGAAAAAGGTTATCTATTTACATATTTGATGCTTGTAATAGATACTTTTAACTTACCAAGTTTGGTCGAAATTTATAATAGATTATAGCAAATATGTATCAAACAAACCTAAAATATTTATATGGTGCCATTTTGATGATAAGTGCCTTATAGGTTTAAATTACTTTACATATATTTACATGGCATACAACAGTATTTCTTACACGTCAAATTTGTCGGGGATTGGTTGGTTAGTTCTCGAGATAAAGCATGAAGCTTTTATAATTTAATGTAGTATTATCTTACCAAATAACAAACCAATAACATAATATTTTACACAGTTAAATGCTTACACGATGCACTGTAAACGTACTAAATTTGGTTGAAATCAGTTAAATATTTCCATGGGTACGAGATAACGCCATACATTAAAAAAATACCGCCATTTTGAAAATAAACCCCCGGAATGATCGAAAACTATAAAATGTAGGTGTCTTTGTTAGGTACTGGTATGCATACTGAGTTTGGAAAAATTCTGTCCATGGATTCAAAGGTGACACACACACACAAAGGTACACACCAAGCCACACATCCATAGGTTGTTCACGGTAAAGTGAACACTTTTAAGGGCCTAGTTACTTCTTCCTTTCAGCAATCCTTTAACCACATTTTAAAATAAATACTTCACGTAAAATAAACAATTCACGTTTCCGTGAATAGCCTATACATACACGTAGATAGAGACGGAGCAAGCTGGTGCAGTGGTTCAACTTTGCACTCGCATTCGGTAGGAGCCTGGGTTCGGGTTAGGGTCCGGGTCCGGCCATCCTGATCTCGGTTTTCCATGGTTTTCGGAAATCACTCCGGGCGAATGATGAGACGGCTCCTCAAGGCAGGCCATGGCTGATTACTACACTGTAAAAATAAAAATGTCCTTCATTTTACGGAAAAGTGCTGGTAAAGATTTATCCAGAAGTGTCCGTAAACTCTCTGTAAAAATACGGACACATCGATTTTCAGAAATGGACTTTCCGTAAATTTGACGGAACCTCTCCGTTAGTTTCAAAAATAGTTTTCTGTACTTTCCTTTTAAAATAAAAAGAGACAATGAAAATGTCTTTAATTTCCGTTATGTGGGTGTTCTACCGTGTATAAAAAATTATATTAAAAAAGTTAAAATATTTTGTACTTAAGCGAAGTCTGAACCCGAGTCAAAAATTACCATTCTACGATTCTAATCATTCACCTACAACTTAAACTTGAAATATGCGATGTAATTTTCATAGTTATATTCAAAAGACAAAAGCAATAATTCAGTTTCTATTAAATTTAGTGTATTTTTAGTGTTGCCAAATGATGCTATTTTTTAATGTTTCAAAGAAAAGGTCATAGTCGCGTGGATAACCTTAACTGTCGCAGAAACGATAAATTTCTTGTTACAGTGGCGAATAAAGCTTCGTGTAGAATCGCCATTGTTCGTCCCCGTAACTCGAAGCTAAAGGGAATACGGAGATTTTTTTCCCGTATTTTGCGTTTACGGACTCAACTCCGTTTTTCGTCATTACTGATTTCCTTTCCGTATATACACTGTACATTTCCGTAAAACATTCCGCAAATATACGGAAATTTTTGACAGTGCACCATCTCCTGCATGTCTGAGGAGCTTGCTCCATCTCTAACAACCTCGCTGTCGACTAGACGTGAAGCTCTACCCAACATACCTGCAAAGATAGGCAAGTGATCAAATAAGCCTGTCGTTCCTTCGGAAGTAGGCTGAAAAATCCTGACTCTAGTGCTAAAAGGCGTACAAAGCGATGCCTATCACCTACCGTCTAGCAGGGACACTAAATAACTCACCAGTTGAAGGTTGTTCACGGCAAAGTGAGCACTTGCTAAATATCTACTTCATACGTACATTCCGCATGCTTCAGCCATATGTAAGATTAACATTGCCATGTGCCTGGTCACTTTATTCATGCATCGGTCAAGTAAAACTGAGAAATTATTAGAAAAGTAAGAATTTTACCATTTTGCTAAATCGTATACTTAAATGTAATAATAATACGGAAGGTAAACCCAATAATTTCATTATTCTCGGGTGTTTACCTAGCACTTTTATTTCAGCGTTAAAACATGGAACTACTTTATCTTCGTCGTTACCAACTTTACTGGGCACATGTCAGTCAGTGTGCCCGTTTTAAAATACATGCAAGCAAGGGCGGTGAGATTTGTCAAATGTCCATTTCAAAAGTGGTCATTTTATCTCGAACAACCTTTAGAAAAAGTCACTGCTCCTACTTGCTTATATTTTAACGTGCGCTACCGATTGACACGCGCTCAGTAAAGTTGGTAACAATGGAGTAAAAGTAGTTCCATAACTTAACGTTGAATAAAAAGTATTATGTTACCATTTGTGATAACTTAAATGACTTATTCTGCATTCTGGTTTTTTAAATGCACCTAAGTATAAAATTATAAGATTTGTAACATATTTAATTTTCTAATAATTCCACATTTTCACCTGACCGTCGCATGAATAGTGTGATGAGGCCCATTGCTATGTTAATTTTACACGAGGCGGAAGAACAACCAAAGTTCTTAAAAGTAGATCTTAAGTAGGGCTTTCAAAAATGCTCATTTTACCGCGAACCGCCTATACCAATCAAAAGTAAAATTAAAGCTGCACAGGCTTACGCGACAGGAAAACTTTTAATTTATTTTCCCCATGGAGGATATCAGTTTTCATCTACACGATTCTAGGTTGGGTGTGAGTATCACACAGCACAGCCAATTTCAAAAAAGTCTCGTGGCCGGGCGCGCACGTCTAAACCAAGAGGGAGAGAGATCCCTCCCGTAGATTGGCGCGGTATCTGGATTAACTCCGGCGGCAAATATTCATGGAATGCAATCGAAACGAGGTCTCTGCCCGTGTGCATCCGATGCATACTAACGAGCACCGTTAAGTACGAGTCACATCGCTGTCAGTGATACAGGGATCAGTGGGCAGCCTAGCTTCCGCCATCATGCTAATGTACCAAACTGATGGAATACGACGATGCTGTCTATTTCGGATGTGGCCGAGTTTGTTTAGGCATATAGTTCCGGCTACGCCTGAGGGGCTATAGTTTTATTCACGATAACTTCGTCCTTTTATGAAGCCCTGCTAAATATCTACTTTTGGTTATGATTACGTATCCTTCCGCTACACGTAAACATAAACATTGCCATGTGACTTCTATTTTTATAACTGTCAAATGCGTTGGTTGCTGATTCCACCTGTTAAAAGAATGCTGTCGTATTTCTTACGAATGTTCACAATTTAAGCCTATAACAATATTTAGGTCAGCTTTATAACTATTTGTTACACACGATATAGCACGTTACACATAATACACATTCATATTTAGCCACTACGGTGTTTGTTACAACTGTGGCGGAAACAACAGCAGTTTTTAACCTGTTGTTATTAATATGTGTTGGGTTATTTCGGTAAAAATATGGCCTTATCTGGAATAAAAATTAAAACGAAGGGACAACCAGTCCAACAAAATGACACAGTAAATTCAAGCACGCTACTCCTGTCGCATGTTTATTGTTTGAAGCATTGACAAACGTAAAAGACAGTGGTGAACATGCAAACATATAGGCCTACTGTAACATTTATTCTGCCAATATTTACATGCATTGGTACTAACTGATTTTTAGGTTTATTTTATTATTTATTTAAATTTAGCTAGTTGTACTTAGTATTTTATAGGGATTGTAGCAGACATTCAAATCACAGAAACGCAAGCTCGTTACACAACTGTGTTTCAAACACCTAGTGCAAAGGTAAAATGTTGTGATAATTGAACAGAGGTGGCTATAAATAATTAAATTCGTCATGAAAACGAGTCCACGGTTAAAACATATACATATTGCACATCAAATATTTAAAATCACGCCGAAACGCAGGGCCAGCCAAATGACCACCACGCCATTTCACATGCTGCGGTTAACACAACACACGTAACAGTATATTTATTACTGCCGTGGGAAAAAAACATATTTATCACAACATTGTAACTTGCCTAGGAAGTTTTAAAAAAATACCAGTGCTAACTTGACGCTTCGTTAAAAAACACGCCGTGTCATTGGCATGTCGCCACACCACTGCCACTCGTAAGGCACTGGGTATAATCGCCCGCCAATATTGGGATAAACGTGAGTCTAGGGGAAATGTGATTAAATTCTAGATTCTCCCTTGCATACCACATCTGCCAACCTGCTGGATTTGTAAGCGTTGCGCTATCGCATCGCATCTAAATAAAACATAATATATATTTAAATAATAAAATATAGTTTCAGTTGTAAATTACAATTTCAAACATCATTATTGTAGCTGTAATTAATATGAAATGTTCTAAAATTAGAAATAACAAAATGCATACCTTTACTCTACACAGGTGGTACATACTTCCCGAGAGAGAGAGAGAGAGAGAGAGAGAAAGAGAGAGAGAGGTAAGAGAGAACGAGAGAGAGAGAGGGAGAGCGACACGCTGTGCTTCGCTTATTGAACCTTGGACGGAAAAAATATGCTGTGGCACTCTAGAGCCTATGCACGGTAATTTGCGCTGATATTTTCAACTGCAGCAATGAAATGTGTTTCCGTCAGTGCTACCTAACAATACAAAGATATCAATTGGTAACGTTTAATTTACATTTAGTGTACATTAAAACGAGGTTAAAAAATATTGTAACTGTGAACTATTTATTACCGGCCGTTGACAACACGTCGCTGCTCTTGATGTTGTTAATTCGCTTTTAATACGAAATGAATATTATAAGTTATAGAATATACTAATTAGGTTATTAATCTATTCAAGAACACAGTACTTTAACGTTAATCACAGGGTTATATAATTTTCGAATACACGTGATTGAACACAACAAGATGACATGTTATGCCTAGCGTGATTTTTCAAAGGTTCGAATCCAAAAGGCCGAAGAAAATGTGAATGGACTATAGCCGAACAGCCTGCAAGGAGAATGTGTAACTCATAGGCAGAACACATTAAGTCATTTCTACATCAGATGCATTTAAACCATAAAATATCTGTTACAATATTATCCATACAACTTATTAAATTATATTGAATACATTATATTGAGCCGAGGGAGAATATTACTTTGACTTAAGATACTCTGCAAGCATAAGTAGTAGGGACGTGGGGGTCCTAGATCAAAGGCGATGCTGCTTTTATTAATCGGATTAACCCTTTGATATCAAAGGGTTAATCCTTAACCCGACCTTAATATGATGGAAAAGTGTTAATCCGGTTGTAATCCGATAAATATTTTCCCCTTAATCCTTAGTCCAATCTTAAACCGGTCGACTTTCTTGGGTAATTTTGATCGGATAAAATGGTATGAAAGTTTGACTGATTGATTCAATTAATTTAATTGAATTAATCAGTAAAAATTGTTGTGTGATAAGTGTATAGTGTAGTGCAAAGGTGTGGTAAGGCAAGTGATTATTTTTCTTATTTTTTTCGGGGTGGGGAGCAGCTCTGGTATATCCTCGCCCTTGGATCTATGGCATCGTACTGAGGTGTGGTGTGTTGGGGACAGGCTATATATGTGTTGAGTTTTGTGCAAGAGTGGTATAAGTATTTTTTTTTTGTTTAGAGGGGATATTGCATGTACACAGTGCTGAGAGGAAGGCGACTCTGAAATATAGTATTATTCCGAATTAATAACAGTGCTGACGTAATCCACGAGAGAAATTTGGGAGTCTTTAAATGAATACAATGGAAATATATTTCAAACAAGTTCTACATATCAATATAAATAAATAACACAAGAGAAGTATAACGAACACAACAATGTGAATTACTTGGTCTTAAAAAGAAATAACTGCTAAATCATCACAATTACATGAGTCTCCAGGTGTCATAAAGAAAATTGTTAATGAGCTACAACGAAGGAAAAATGTCCTTATGAATACATAAATTAAACGACAGTCTTCCTAAACACATTAACAAGGGATTTTAAAAGACACAAAAATTACACTACTTGATGCCTCAGAGGTGAACACGTACCATGCATAGTTTTAAAACACATCTGTCCGACTGTGAGACTGGTTAAAGAATGACGTCAGTATAGGATTTGCGGAATTCTATAATCTGTTTCGAGCGCTGCGTGTTTTCCGTTTCCCACTGTGTATATGATCATCTTGAGATCAGAAATTGTTGATGTTTAAATGAGTGCTTTCGAAAGTGCTGCTCAGTTCTATTTATTTGTCTACTCATTGTGTATTCTTTCAACTTGCGTACAAATAAAAATTTCCACTGACCTAGTTCATTGACCATTGTGAACTCGTTTACTTCGGCAAATTCTTACATTTAATGTATAGCCATGACACAAAAAGAAAATTACTTAAGCCGTCACTATTCTAAACTTAAGAAATCTTAAATATACTGTATTTCAGACACAATAAGATGCTCTTTCATTGATATAAATAGGCGATGTAGTGTTCTGTGATAGGGGAAAATTGCACATCACAATGAATAGGAGCCTTAATAACAGGTGATAAAATCCCGATTAAAGAACAAGTGCGGTGATAGTTGGATCACAAAGGAGATATGCAGGAGTTTTTCTGTTAGATGCTTGCAGGATCTCTACTTTAAATAGCACAGATAATTCTAAATAATCTTTCATACATTGGGAAAAACCAATGATAACAGTTAATTAAATATAATAAGAGCTTATTTTAAATGCAAAAATTATAATAAGTACACGAGTATCCTTTCATTAGTATGAAAATTCTCAATCGAGACCAGGTAGCTTAAATTTGATTAATTACTGAAATTTGTTATCGAAATATTTTTCCTATGAAATAGAATATAAACTTCCGTTAACTCAAACAAATTTTTGGCTTGCATTTAATTGATTTTGACAATCATGCTTCCACAAAATCTGTCCGTGACAAATTTTATTTACTGGATGGAAGAAAAATTATCTGAACAACCAAAAACAATATGAGGATTATAAGAACAAAGGAAAGAGTTCGCTATTCACACTGAAATATTCCAAGCGTCTGGACAGCTGCATGAGAAATACCAAGATTGTAAGGTGCTAAACCTTAAAGCTCGTAGTTTCTCAGTAGTCCCACGCTGTTAGAAATCTCTGTAGACTTACATAAACTTTTAAAGAGATGTAGAGTTAATTTATGGAAAGGCACTCCGTAATGACAAATAAAGGAAATAAGCTCTGTAAATATAAAATACTATAGCTCTTCATATTCTAATGGCTTCGATTTTGAGACACAAACAATGCAGATGATACCTGAAATAAAATCCCATCTTCACATATACTACTTCGTGTAAAATTGAAGTAGGTGGTGTGGCAAATCACACATAGTGCCAATTCTTTGGTTCTTGTTCGAATTCTCCTATAGGACAAAAGCTTCTGTACACGCAGAGAAACACGCACATTACGAAAATAAAACACTTTTTTGTAACCCAGTTTCATAAACCGCAAATATAGGGAGCGCTCTAACACGACTTGACACTAAGCCATGCGTGTTCATCATTTTCACGTGAAATCCATATTTACGAAATACTTACCGTAAAGGTGTGGTGGGTGGTTGGTTAGAGTTATTGAGTGCCAATTCTTCGATTCCTAGTCAAATTACACTACAGGACAACATATTTAAATATTTTTTAATTTCTCCGTTATACACCGTGAAATACATTACGAAAATAAAATTTTTTCTTACCCTTGTTTGGAAACCTGGAAATAAATAAATAAAATAAAAGAAGCAAAATCGCACACACTCTCACGACTAGAAACTAGGAGGTAAAGGCTGTTCACGATAAAATGAGCACTTTTGAAATCAACCTTACAAAAAAGTCACTGCCCATACCTTCATATACTTCAACGGGCGCACTGAGCGACATGCGCCTGGTGAAGTTGGTAACGATAGATGGAAAGTAGTTCCATATGCTAACGTCTAATATAAGGTGTTAAATAACCATTTATGATCATTTAAATTATTTATTTCGCTTTTTATTTTTTAATACATCAATGTGTAAAAATTATCAGATATATAAAAAGTTTACTTTTATAATAATTTCACAGTTTCACTTGACCGACGCATTAATAAAGTGATAAGGCCCTTGGTAATGTTAATTTTACATAAGGTGGAAGGGTACGCAACATGCAAACAAGTAGATCTTAAGCAGGGCTTTCAAAAGCGCTCATTTTACCGTGAACATCCTATAGTAATGCATCACTGTACATACATTTCGTATTTGCAACACTACTTCTTGCAAGAGCATAGTGTGTGGATGAGGTGATGGACTGGGAAAAAATTTTTGAGTTCAAATCTCGCCATCAGACGAATTGCTTGATTTTTATAATCAATTTTATACAAAATGAATCACCCACACAATGAAAGTAAAACTTATTTTGTTAACCGTATTTATAAAGAGCAGATTTAAAAAAAAGTGCAAGTTTGTGGACACGCTCCGTGAATTCACGGAGATATATAGTCCATTCACGCTTTCTTCAGCCTTTTGGAATCGAACCTTTGAAAAATCACGCTAGACGTAACATGTCAACCTGGTTTGTTCAATCACTCGTACTCCACAAATACATAACACTGTGATTAACTCTCAAGTACTGTATTTTTGAATAAATGAAACTTTTCTTTACATATTCTATAACTTGTGATATTTACTTCGTATTATATACGAATTAAAAACAGCGAGAGCAGCGGTGTATTGGCAACTACTAGTAAGAAATAGTTCTCAGTTCAAATATTCTTTCAACATAGTTTCTTGGTATGCTCTTTGTAAATTAAATATTTGTATTGAAATATTTCAATATTTAGGTAGCCCCGATAGAAAAATATTTCATTGTTACAGTTAAAAATAACAGTGCAAAATAACGTACGTAGGCCGTAGTGACGTAGGGAGTTTTTTTTTTCGACCAACGAAACTGTTGGCTGGGTGGAGCTTATCATTCTCTCTGTCACTCTCTATCGGGAAATTTCCCATGGCTAGTAAACACAAAATTATACATGTTTAATATTGTAGCATATTTCGTACTTATTACAACAAAATAGTGATTTTTGAATTTGGAATTTACAACTGAAAAGATATTTTATTGTGTTAATACCTATGCTATTTAGATGTGATGGTGCGACGCGCGACGCTTACAAATCCAGCAGGTTGGCAGAAGTGGTGTGGGAGGGAGAATATAGAACTTGAATACCTTCCACGCGCTTGTCCCAATATGGTGGGCGAGTGATTATATCCATTTTCTGTATGGACTTACGACCTAACATCTTTGTTTACGACTCACAGTGATGTGGCGACATGTCAATGATACGGCGTGTTTCTTAACGAAGCGTCAAGTTTGTACGCGTGTTTTTTAAACATGCTACGCAAGTTACAATGTTGTGATAAATATGTGTTTCCACGGCAGAGTGGAATGTGTTATGATCGTTGCGTATGAAAGGGCGTGGTGACTGCGTTGTAATCGTTACGCAGGCCAGGTGTGTGTGTTGATTTCAAAATGTGTGCAAAATTTATACGTTTTAACCATGAATTGATGTTATGACGAAGTTAATTATTTACGTTCACGTCTGTTTATCACAATGTTGTACCTTCGCGATAGGTGTTTGAAAAACAGTTGTGTACCGAGCTTACGTTTTCTGTGATTTGAATGTCTGCAACAATCGCAACGAAATACTAGGCCCGCCCAGTTAAAATAAAATAAATAATAAAATAAACCTACAAACCAGTAAGTATCAATGCATGTAAATATTAGCAGAATAAATGTTACGGCAGGCCTATATGTTTGCATGTTCACCACTATCTTTTACGTTTGTCAATGTACAATAAATAAGCGACACGAGTTGCGTGCTTGAATTTACTGCGTCGTTTCGTTGGACTTCATTTTAATTTTTATTCCAAACACATTTTAATAACAACAGGTTGAATACTACTGTTGTTTCCGCCACAGTTGTAACAAATACCGTCGTGGCTAAATATGAATGTGTATTATGTGTAACGTTCTATATCGTGTGTAACAAATAGTTATAAAGCTGACCTAAATATTGTTATAGGCCTAAATTGTGAACATTCGTAGGAAATAGTTTCTGCAATATGACATAATTCTCTGAAAGCTGTAAACAGCAACCAACGCTTTTGATAGTTATAAAAGTAGAAGTCACATGGCAGTGTTTATTTTAACGTGTAGCGGAAGGATACGTAATCAGTAACCAAAAGTAGAAATTTAGCAGGGATTCAGAAGATGCCGAAGTTATCATGAATCCGATATATGTGAAATGTACGGAGAGAACGTTACTGAAAAAAAAAGAAGAAAAAAGAAAAAAAAAAAACAAAGAGAGCGTAATTTAACGCAGATGTCTGAATAATTTGTGACCGGTATTTTCCGTAATTTTACGGACATTTTTCTTTTCTAACTGGGCGCACCACCAAAATCGAAAACTCATTTAAACGATACTTGGATCACTTACGTAAAACAGCTGTGACCTAGTGGCAGACAAAAGTTTTTGTATCAATGGTGTATTTTAACAATCTTCTCTCTACTACATATTCACAGCTTCCGGATTATGTTGCAAAGATATTCGTCTCAATTTTGATCCATTAGCCTCCTGTCCAAGACAGAAATGGAGGGTTTTAATACATTCTGTATATCATCGTAGGCTTAACAGCCACTGGGAATTGTTGGAAGAACCTATGTACCATTTACGGCTGGTAAAATAAAACTTTCATGGAACAAGTTCAGTTTTAATAGCTCAGGGCAAATAAAAAAAAAACATGAGTTAAAAAGTAATTGGCATAGGCTTAAATATTTTCTTATCTCGGCGCTGGTATCAACTGAATAAAATATTCCAGTAGCAAGATTGGCGTTCTTCCTGCCGTGAAATTGTTCTTAGATACTTTGCTAGTTCTTCTCTCGCTCTTACGTGAGGCGGATAAAGGGGTGGCGTATATGACGTAACATAAACTAAGCATACGAAAGTGGTCGCTTCAACATTTATGAGGGTAAAAACATGAAAAAGAAAACGAGTTGAGAACAAACAGAGTTGCAATAACACTTCTCCCACACGTGAACCACCCTTGTCTGCTGTAGGGAAATATACGACGCCCGGTAATTTTAGTAGCTTCATTATAAAACCCCTCTCGAATGGGGGCTGGAGGTAGGAAAATGGAACGACTTCGGAATTAGTTTCAATTAAAACCCTCTCGGGCGTTACGAACGACGACAGTAATTTTGTATTTGTTTCTGTTGTACTTCGCAACCTATACCATCTTTCTCTGTGGCCCGCCCCCTTGCGCTGCGTGCCACAAACCCTTGCCCGGGTATTTAACCGCCGAACAACCCCTAGAGGGGAGATATATCTTCGAGCGAAACGGTCGGGTACAGCTGGACGGCAAAACTGACTCGCGAGGCCCACAGTTCTACTTTCGCTGTGGAAGGCAATTAGAACCGCGCGCAATTATTTCAGTTCCGAAGGAAAGGTATGGGGCACCCGCACACTGTTAAAATAATTTCCTGTTAATTTTACGAAAAAGTTTTGATAAACATTCTCCAGAACCCGTCCTCAAAATTTCGGACACTTTTCGATATCGGGCTTTCCTTAAATTACACAGGACCTTCCACGAATACACGGAAACCTGTTTTTTTTTTTTAATTTTCTATACTCCAATCACGTTAACTTCCAACTTTTGTGGAGTCCTGCTAAAGTACTACTTCCAGGATATTCCACCGCCTGATGTAAGGAAAGCTTTGCCAAGTCTAGGGAATTACACAAAAGGGACAACGTACCGCATTAATGAACACTCAGACAATTATATTTTGCATAAGAGTTATTTCTTACTAGCAATTACCAAAATACACATTTTCTCTCTGTTAAATTAGTATTAATTATAAATGAAATATTATAATTTATAGATCATATTATAATTAAAATTTCAATTTAACCAAAAAATAAGGTATTTTTATGTTAACAGAAATGTTAAGAGCTTGTGTTACGTGGCATATGTAGGAAACATGCAACTAAACACATCATACATGGGGCGTTTTTAGAAGGATTTGATAAAAAAAAATTGCGAAGAAACCACGAATAGACTATAGTTGGCTTTTCTGCACTCTCGATTATAATGTAGATATTGCGGAGGAAAAAAAAATCAATTTTCGTTATGTAAAAAAAAAAGATAAAAAATAAAATAAAATATTATATTGGAGCAAGATGTGGTCTTTGATTCTTGCCGCTCACCTACGAGCATTTTGTAACGCTTTTGAAAATCAATATGCTCTTTATTCAGATGTGTCGCAAGGAAATTATTTTTCAGTTTTCAATACTGTTTCTAGTGTTTTGCGTACTGCTAACTATAGGGTGTTCACGGTAAAATAAGCACCTTTGATAGCCCTGCTTAAGATGTATTTGTATGCACGTTGTGTGTTCTTCCGCCTTATGTAATATTATCATTGCCATGGGTCTCATCGCTTTCTTCATGCGTTTGTCAAGTGAAACTGTAGAATTAATAGAAAAGGAAATATTTTACAAATCTGCTAATTTTTACACTTAAATGCATTAAAAAAAACAGAAAGCGATAAAAATTATTTCAACTGTCACAAATGGTTACCTAACAATTTTTAAATCATCGTTAAGCTACGGAGCTACTTTTCCTCCATCGTTACCAACTTTATTCCGCGCATGCCACTACAGTGCCTGTTAAAATATATGCAGGTATAGGCCGTTCACGATAAAGTGAGCACTTTTGAAAGCCTTACTAAAGTTCTACTTTATTGCCCATTATGTATCCTTCCGCCACATGTAAACAAACATTGCCATGTGACTGTTAATAAACTCAATGTTTATATTTCAGGACTGCTAAATGTAACATGTATAATATTATACATAAAACATGTAACATATATGATCTATATAACACACGATATATATGTATGCACATATATGTATATATGTTTATATATGTATGCATATATATGTATATATGTGTATACATATATATAGTAAAATATACAATATATATAAAATATGTAACATACATAATCGTTTGGGTCATGTCAAAGCTCCGATAGATAAAATCTTTACACAACAAACATTGAAAAATGAACGCCCTAGCGATGAAGTCATGGAAACCGTAAAATAGCTAATATTAAACTTGGGTTGTGAACAAGGACCAACATGACACGTTAAAAAAGACACACATAAGTTAAGCCCAAAAATAATATGGAAGGGCAGCCAAATCCAGACGCCTAAGGTCCAACACCACTTATCACACAAATGACCAAACATTTAAAAATTGTACCGTAAACTTAACGTTTCCCACGACTCACCATTTTCTAAGTGCCCTATCGCTCTGTAGCGTGACTAGTAAAAACATCAGCTCGAAAACATGGTAGCTGTGTTTGGCCTCAGCTGACCGAAGTGAAGTGAAACTAAGCCATCAGGAAAAAATATGCATCCTGCAGGCATAAGGAAGCGGTGTAACTTAGCAGATATCTGAAAAGTATAAAGTAGACATAGCGAGGCCGTGGAAGGGCTTAAATAAACAACCACAAGAAATAAAGAAAATAACAATGCACGAAGGGGAAAGGAGAAGATAGGGATGCAGAACAGCGAGGAAAGACTAGGGGATCTGAGCCGAGCAAAGAGTACACCACTGCACAGAAGTAGATGGTGTTAATAAACTTAACATGACGGCGATAATGTGGCAGTACATAAAAATATGTAATATATAAAAAAGTAAAATATATAAAATATGTGAATGTATATGTAAATTTAAAGGATTGTTCTATTTGCACCTTTATAAATGGAGATAAATATATTTCAACATAGGCCTATTACGTGTATATATAAAACAAAAATAATCTACACTAAAAATATTAACATATCAACAAATGTATTTGTGTATACATACATACTTTTTGACACCGTTACGCTGTGTTTGTACTCTTCTGAGACCCTCCAAAAAAGAACTGGACATTTATACTGTGAATTGAAGTGGTAACAGAAGTGTATACCAGGCTTGTAACTGGCACCACCTTCATTTGTACAAAATAATTCTAAAAGTAAAATATATTATTTATAGCTAAGTGAAATGCCGATCCGGTGATGGCCACATTTCCGGTGTCTCTTGTGGTCCAGTTGGGTGCGACATTTCCTTTTCGTCAAACCCACACAGACCTCAAGAAACGAATTTTACAGGTAAAGAACATGGACTCTCATAATTATTATGGTTCCTTCATTGCAATGACTGCAGCAAAACTGAAAAATTTAATGAGAAAATTAGCTAAAGAAAATTACTATACTTACGAAAAATGGCTCATGCGTGCACACACAAAGCTGAAAGAAATATGTCTTATTATTAATATAAAACCAATACATATCCACAAATGACAGCAAAATTATAATATAAAAGACTAATTATAAAAGTAATAAGGCAACAGGCAGTGTTCGATTTTAACGCCTGTCCGCCTGCCAGAGACAGGTAGAAATCAGCACGAACAGATGAATTTAATTCGCAAGCAAACAGGAGCTCTGGGAGTCTGGGGTCTTGACTATGCCGTGTAATTTACAGCTGCATTAAATTTCAATAATTACAACATTTTTGCCGCTAAAGCGGCAGATATAACAAACAATTATGCCTACTCAAGAACGCATACTATCTTCGTTGATATTTCTCAAAAGATAGCAAGTGGTCTTGTCGAACATCCATTTAGAAATTTAAACATTGAATTATTCTATAACTGTTGACGATTAATTGTAAATACTTTCTAATTCTTATTACGGCAAGCATTACCAAATAAAACAAGTACAGTTGCTTCATCAAGAAAGAATGTCTGGTACAAGCACAGCTATAGCTATATAAATAAATAGGATGTTGGAACACCTCTGGTGTAGCATCAAACTGTGACGTTTATGTTAACAATAGTAAAACTTAAACTTGATGTAACTTGGGATGAATAACTACATAAACACAAGTTTGAGGTTAGGCCTACATTACAAAATAACACAGTAAAATAAAAAGGTGCAAAATTAATGCATAATTATTGATGGCAAAATTTGCACTGGCTATCAAGGCAGATTTAAGAAAGGTTACATGGCTAGGCCTAAATAGATACGTACAGATGTTTTGAGGTTAGGCTTACATTACAAAACAACACAGTGATAAAAAAAAGTGTGAAATTAACGTATAATTATTGACGGCAAAATTTGCACGTTTTTTAAAGGCAGATTTAAGATAGGTCACATGGCTGGGCATAAATAGATACGTACAGACGTATTTGAGGTTAGTCCTACGTTTCAAAACAACACAGTAATATACAAATATGTAAAATCAACATATATTTACTGCCAGCAAAATTTGCACTTGTTTTCAAAACAGATTTAAGAAATGTTACATGGCTGGGCATAAGTAGATACGTAAAGATGCATTTGAGGTTAGGCTTACATGACAAAACAACACAGTGATATAAAAACGTGTTAAATTAATGTATAATTACTGCCGGCAAAATTTGTACTTGTTATCAAGGCAGATTTAAGAAAGTTTACATGGCTGGGCATAAATAGATACGTACAGATATTTTGAGGTTATGCTTACATTACAAAACAACACAGTGATACAAAAACGTGTTAAATTAATGTATAATTACTGCCGGCAAAATTTTCACTTATTATCAAGACAGATTTAAAAGAAAGGTTAAACAGATGGGCGTCGGTACATAGGTACACAAAACTTTTTATATTATTTGTCGAACTTAGGATATAACATGTACTTCGCAAGCTCACAAGCGGACAGTTGCAGTTGAAATTTGTATCATTTCTGCAATTCGTTCGATGACCTTGCACGGCTTCATATCTCCTCGACGAATTAAAGAATAAATACTTTCGGCGAGATTTATAATGTCTCCCTGACGCTGACTATTCGAACGTAGTTTGCTCGAACTCATAACTTTACACAAAATTACTACAACACAATTAAAAACTATACGACCTATAATAAAACAATGATTCCAGATATGCTGAAAAAATAAATGACAAATATTAAACCACAACAACTTCCAGCTTCCAAATTTGTAGTTTGTCTCGCAACCATTCCACACAAGCAAAGTCAAGCAACAAGCATGAAGGAACCACAACAACGGGCCGTTGGTTTTGACCGTTGCGCCGATCACGTGACACAATATAATTATGAGTTACAGTAAATACATTATCTTTATGCCAATAATTACTTTAAACCGTACAAAATAAACATCAAACAGCTTAAGTAGCCATAAATTTAAACATTACACTTGCAATACAGCGTTATTTCTTAGAACTACTTTTCAAATGTCATTGCCAACTTAACCGGGTGTGTTCATCCCCAGCCTGTATGGTGACACACATGGTTATACATACGCAGTTGCGGGCGGTGGTTTTTTTTTTCTTCAAAGGTTGATTTCTAGAGTGCTCACTTTAACGTGAACGGCCTTTATAACTAGTGTCTGGCGCTCCTTTTTAATGTTTGAATTGATATAGGTCTAAGCATATTCGATATTCAAACTGCAGCAGAAACGGTAATTTTCTGGTTACGGTCGCGAAAAAAGCTTCGGGTAGACTCACCATTGTTCGTTCCTGAAACACGAAGCTACACAAAACACTCAGATATTCGGTATTTTGTTTTTACGGAGATAAGCTTCATTTCCCATCAAGAATCGCGTTGCCGTTTATTAAATGTACATTTTCATAAAATTCCCGTAAATATACGGAAATCTTTAGAGGGTCGCAGTGGCACAGCGGATAGAGCGCCCGTCTACCATTGAGGTAAACCGGTTTTGTTTCGGGGATTTTTACTTTGTAATTGTGCCGGACGATGTCGCTGTTCGGTGGGTTTTCCCAGAGATCTCTTATTTATCCGCCTCCTCCATTTCAGCGCTGCTCCATACCTCTCTTACCCTCATCGGCTCTCAAGACCTCGATGTTAAGGGATCCACCTGTCTGCATCGTTTTTCTCCTTTTTTCGGCTAAGGAGCGCGGGAGCTATAAGGGTCACGCTGGCACGCGCCACAAGAGCGCCATCGCCGCTACGCGCATGGCTCTGAAATGACGTGTGGTGTTCTCGTGGTGCTGCGTGCACCTACGGGCAGGACCAACTGTTTTACGCTGATGCTAGACTCCCATATCCTATGTGCATACTTGCAGTCCTCACTATTGGCAGCTTGTCTTTGTGTGAAGACAATGTGTTACATGAGTGATCCAATCAGAATTAAGAGTGAGATGGACACCCGCGTTTCTTGTGAAGTAAATATCCGCGAGAATGGTCAATTATCGCAGTTCTAAAGCTTGCCTATGCAGTTTCTTAAGCGGTAAGAGAAAAGTACAAAAATGCGGGCATAGTTTAATCTGTGGGCTTCCATCGCGTGTAATAAAGTGCCACTGTTACAGATATCATTTGCCCAGTACAGCGTCACGACGGAAACACTGCACGCCTTGCGCGTAGGAGCGATGAGGCACTAGGCGTGCGTGTTAGTGTCGCCCGTATAGCTCCCTCTCTTCTTGACCTTGGACGAGCAGCTCCATCCCACTCTTAAGTTTCTCCAACACTGATCATTCGTAATTCGCGGACAGACAGATAAGGCGCGTAGCAATTCTAACGATCCAATCACGTAAGTGGTTCTGAACTAAAGTGTATTGGAGCACAACTTGCCTTGAAATCTTTTCGTGATAAACAGGAGCCTCTACGTATGGGAATTTCAGCGACGACCCCACAGTTCCATTAATGAAAAGTCAGTAGAAAAGTTCAATACAGGCTCCAATCGTAGCTTGGCTCGTGTCAGGCTAGTTTGTTTTAAGGTGCTATTTCACATTTCTTTACTTGGTTATCTGAAAGAGGTTTCGAAAAGTGCCCCCATAATACAGTCATTAGTTGTCAAATCATTATAGTTTTAAAATTTTAACACTCAAAAGTCTTACTTTCCCGAATTCTGCAGCATACTAGGCTATTCTCCTAGATATATTTTCCCGTCAAATTGCATTTAATGCGATTTGTATGGTGTGCAGAACATACTGATCAAATACGATTGTGAATTATAAACAGGTGAGCGAGTGTTAGAACTCTGAAATTTTATTTTTTTTAATAGTTGTCAGACTTGTAAATATATTTTTTATACATTCAAGCGAAACTGACAACATTCATTTAATAAATGGTTTAAACCATAATCTGTAGAGGAAAATTTCGATTTTGTTCCTTTTGTAGCTTGTAACACAATTGTAGTATGCCCCGTTTAGACTCTAGTTCAACACTTTGAACCTGCCTATAACATTCTTGTGTCGGAATTTGAGTGTTATATTTTGAAAAATAAAATGATTTCACAACTAACAACTGCATTAAGGGAGGCACTTTTCGAAACCTCTCTCAGATAACCTAATAAAAAAAAAAAACACCTTACGAAACGACAGTCCGAAAAAATGCAGTTATTAACTATATTGGATGGCTCGAAAATAATATTTACAGCATGCGTTGTTATAGTACAATTCTTTCTTCGTCTGGGTTGTGATGTATTTTCGTAAGTAATAACACTGGTTGCGAGTTTAGTAGTTTCGTCAAAAGACCAGGATTTCAAACACTCTGCAACGTAGTTCAAGCAAGCCCCAGGCATAACCCGAACTTCTCCACCCACGAAATTCGTGACAGCGTGTCGCTCGCTGGAGGGAGGCTCATCTCCCAAACCCGCCGATGCAACAGTCTGCGGGGGTTGTATTGCCGTTGCAGGTGAGTGGAGACCATTTAGACCGCAGGCCATGGCTATTGCCAGGGGCGCGGTTAGGGGGTTGGGATGCGAAGCTAAACCATTCCCGAGGAGGAAAATGCCGGGAGAACCAATCCAGCCACACTGTGCACGTGTGTGTGTGTGTGCGTGTGTGGGCACACGCATGAACACGCACACATGTGCGCGCATTTTCGCCCTGGCTAATAGGTGACGATTTATTCCACCCCAGCGGTGAGTCCGCAAAATAAAACTCCCGTGAGCTTCGTACACGTGTTCTGGGTCAACGAGGGGGTAGGTTTGTTCCTAACGACAGTTAACCCTCCCTATTGTTATAATTTTTTAGTTACGTCAACGACGCGAATAATTTTATTTACTCTGCCGCGCGGAACGCAAATTATGTTATTTAACACGAATTTGTAGACACATGTTGGAGATAACTGGCATGGCTGAGCTGTGGCATCCGCGGTAACTTCCAAATTGTTTTTAAAGCCCCGCTAAAGTTCTACTTTCAAACTGTCCCTCCGTCTCACGCAAACTACGCTATTCAAAATTTCCGCATATTTACAGAATGTTTTACGGAAATGCACAGTGTAAATGCGGAAAGACTTCGCATTCCCTTTGGCTTCGAGTTGCGGGGACGAACAATGCCGATTCTACACGAAGCTTTCTTCGCCACTGTAACAAGAAAATTATCGTTTCTGCGGCAGTTAAGGTTATCCACGAGACTAGGACCTATTCTTTCAAACATTAAAAAATAGCATCAGGCATCTCTAACACTTGGACACACTAAAAATACACTAAATTAAATAGAAACTGAATTTTTCCTTTTGTATTTTTAATATTAATACAAAAGTTATACCACAATTTTCAAGTGGAGATGTCAGCGACACGCACGTGCTCAGTTAGTCGAAGAGCTGCGGCCTGGTTTGTACTTCATGCGATCGGTTTTTTGGTGGACCGAGCGACACCGGCGACAGGTCAAGACTTTGTCCAGCTTCTTCGTCAGGATAGGCGGAACATGGCGCGGAGTCCTGCACATTGCGTCAGTGGTACGGCAATTTTTTTATTTTCATTCTGACGTTCACGCCTGCAGGAAGTGCGTGTACCCGAGGTTGGGTGTACGTCGTGTGCTGCCCACCCCTCGGTCCTTACAAGTGTACACCTTTATGTTCCAGTAGTAATCGTCAATAGGTGTTAGTGTCGTAGGTCAGTGTCCCATATCGGGGTGTACGCCGTGCGCTGCCCACCCCTCGGTCCTTACAAGTGTACACCTTTATGTTCCAGTAGTAATCGTCCATAGGTGTTAGTGTCGTAGGTCAGTGTCCCATATCGGGGTGTACCCGTGCGCTGCCCACCCCTAGGTCCTTACAAGTGTACACCTTAATGTTCCAGTAGTAATCGTCGATAGGTGTTAGTGTCGTAGGTCAGTGTCCCATATCGGGGTGTACGTCGGGCGCTGCCCCTCACGTTAAATAATTGTTTGTGTCTTCATTGACTTTGTCAGTAACACCAGTTCATCAAATGTTCATATCGTTTTGTGCCCCCATGTGAGAATTGTGTAGATATTTTATTGAGTATTTTGTTATTGTTTATATTGTGTGTTTGAATGTGTACTGTATAATAGGTCAAGGGAAAACATCTATGTACATTGTTTGTGATAAAAAATGTATTTATTGTAAAAAAAATGGTTAGAGTAGTGGACAGATAATTCATTTAACTTTGGTTCAAACCTCGCTTAAGTACAAAATATTTTAACTTTTTTAGTATAATTTTTTATACACGGTAGAACACCCACATAACGAAAATTCAAGACATTTTCACTATCTCTTTTTATTTTAAACGGAAAGTACAGAAAACTAACTTGGAAATTAACGTAGAGGTTCCGTGAAATTTACGGAAAGCCCGTTTCTGAAAATCAATGTGTCCGTAATTTTACGGAGAGTTTACGGACACTTCCGGATAAATTTTTACCAGCACTTTTCCATAAAATGAAGGAAATTTTTTTTTTGACAGTGTAGGTCTAGAAAATTACACCAAAGGGACAATACACCGCATTCGTGCGTACTAACTTCAACCCTTTGGGTGGTACGCCCGTATATACTCGGAGTTACGTTTATATGGAAACCTTTTTGCTATTGAGAAAAAAGCGCATGCTTTTATAGTTTTATTGTTTCACTGCACTTTATCGGAATCGAAGTAAAAAAAAAATTACAGTTGGTCAACATTTCAATCGTTAAGAAGAAAACTGTTATATTTAATAATTTATCAATCAAACACGACGGATTGTAACAATTCTTACCTCTGTAGCGACACAATTGTAGAGACCTGAGTAATTCGCGGATTTATTTTGGGACAAGCTAGATTTCAAAACACGTGCGTTTATATCAATTAAGTCATTGGTCCACACGGTGTCTGACACCTCCTGGAGAACTGTGTCCAACTGTCGCCTTCCGCTGTGACAGCAGGCAACCAATGTGCAAACGACGTCGGCATATTTGTACATAAGACTGCGAAGCCTGGACTGCAGGTCATCGAACTCGCGAATTTTTCAGGTCTCTACACATTTGGTGCACAGTCAAAGCTTGACTCTATTGGCCGACGGCACAGTAGGCGTGTCCGGTGTGGCCAGGACCAATAGGAAGATGATTAGTGGATATACAGAGACCAACACAACTTATACTACTTTACACTACAGCTCAGATCAACCTTTTCCACTGTGCCAGTAAATTTGTGCCATCCTCAAAGGGTTAGTAAAATTTTGCATTAGAACTATTTCTTACTAGGTATTACAAACACACCCATTTTCTCACTGTATTAATTTGTATTAATAGTAAATTAAATATTGTAATTGATAATTAAAATATAAGTACAAGATCAATTTAAACAGAAATAAGCTTTTTTTTCTGTGAGCAGACTATGATACGCTTATGATAAATAACATATTTAGGAAACAAAGAAACACTTCATACGTGTGATGATTTTTTAAAGGTTTGGTTGATAAAGTGCGAATATACTGCGAATATAAAATATATGTTCTGAGCGGAGGGGAGAGGTTTGAAGAAGGACGATTAAAAAAAATAAATAAAAGAAAGCGGGGTTGTAGTTTACTCGTAGAATTAATTTCATCTTGTGTTTACAAAAATCTGTCGTGGGTTTGAACGATATCTAATAAAGCTAAGACGTGTGGTATGTTTGTTTGTGCTACATATAAACTTATTACGTGTTGGTCGAGATAAATTTTAAGTTATAAAATATGAGTTATTTGTTTATTTCTTGGCTGCCTTAAATGACTGGTTGGGGGAAACTGCAGACAAAACAATTTTATGTTGGCCACAGATGCAAACCAAAGCAGGCAAGCAGTACAAAGTGCGGGATATGAATGCTGCTACCAAGAAATGAGATGAAACCAAGAAATTGGTTTCTTTTAGGCTACTAGTCACGTCGCATTCCATAAAAATGCAAGAGAGTTGATTATTTATTCTTGAGAAAAACCCACCTCTGACTGAAAAAAATACGGTACAATCAAAGTAGAATCATATAAAGAAGTCTGAGTCTGGCGCAAGGGAGCAGGGAAGTATGCGTCAGGCGCCGGCCAGCCGACATGTTATGACGTCACCCAACCTCATCTTCTAATTGGATGACCTTGACCTCATTCCCGTGTACTTGAATGGCCTTAAACCCAAAAACTTAAAAAAATTCCCAAAAAATTATATAAACTTTAAAAAAATCATAAAAATTAAGTTACTTAAAAATCCTAAAAAAAATATTAAAAAATTATTATTAGAATTTATTATTTAAAAATTTGTTATTAAAAAATTGTTTAAAAACTTACATTTTGGGAAGTTTCTTCACCACCACCCTTGCCAATTTTTTCAATTAGTTATTAAATCGGTCGATTACTCGCGTTCGCTAATTAGTCGGCAAGCCTCCACCCCCTTCCAACCCCCTTCGTCTACATACTCCATCTACTGATTTTTTTTTTCATTTTTATTATCTCCCATTAGAGCGCACTGGCAAGTTCAAATATTCCAGTACATCACGTCGCGGAGCATCTACGAGAAACGCAATCTGTAGCCGCCACTGAGAATTTTTTTTTTGTAGGAGACGAGGCCTCGCATATGTAAGATGTTTAGTTTCAGCATCAGCAGTGACGATGGCAGTAGGTATGGGTTGGTACGGCACTCAACAGTTCACGAGTTGGCAGCCGTGCATAAGTTGTACTTTGCTCTTCCTGCCGAACACGCAGGAGGGCGGTAGCTCGCTCACAGCTGTATACAGCGCGATGTCCGTCAGCGGAGGGCTTCGCGATAGCTGACAAAGACTTGGAAATTCGCACTTGAAACATCATTCTAGTAAAGGCTGTTCACGATAAAGTGAGCATTTTTTAAATCAACCATAGAAAAAAAAGTCACATACCCCGACCTGCATATATTTCAACGGGAGCCCTGAGTGACATGCGCTCTGTTAAGTTGGTAACTATGGATGGGAAAGTAGTTCCGTATCTTAACGTCGAATAAAAAGTGTTAGGTAACCGTTTCTGATAACTGAAATTATTTCTTTCACTTTCTGTTTGTTTTTAATGCGCCGTAGTATAACAATTAGCAGATTTGCTAGATATTCACTTTAAAAATAATTTCACCGTTTCACTTGACCGACGCATGAATAAAGTGCTGAGGCCCACGATAATGTTAATATTACATCATGCGAAATAAAACACAACATGCATACAAATAGATTTTAAGCAGGGCTTTCAAAAATGCTCATTTTACCGTGAATAGCCTATATAAATATTTATTATGTCGATCATGTCTATATACAGACACGTCAAATTTGAAACAGCTTACAGTAAAAAAAAAAAAAAAAAAAATGTTTAATAACTTACACCAAAGTCAATTTTGTAACAATTTACGGGACAAAGAAAACCTCAAACGCAAGTTGCCACAGGAGTAAAAAAATATATATATATTTAATTCGTAAACAATGTACATTATTGTTAGCCCGGGTTAGGACCCTACCAGGCGAGTTGACTCACTAGCCGCATAACTTAACATCGTTGGCCTGTGAGTGAATAAATTCTTTTAATGTGGAAATATATTTCGCCCTCGTGTTATCTTCGCTCAGCTTGAACTCATGGACGCACTTAGAACAGACAACTGACGCCTCACAAGACTTCTCTATATTATTCTACTAATCGACATGGATAATTTCCAACATCCGTGTCAACAGCAACGTTAGATCCAGATACCATGTGCGTGAAAAGGACTTTATAACTATTGCAAATTTTTAAGCAAGTTAAGAAACTTTCGTGAAGTTTATCGAGGCACTGTTTTACTTCAATGGAATTTATACCATTAAACAGTTTCGAGCGAAAAAAAGTTTCATGGAGGGCAGGATACACATTCGTTGCACGTAATCAACAGATTATTCAACATCAACAAAGAGCAGGAATAAACGAAAAAGAATATCAGAATAATTTAAAGGTACGTCTGGATTGTAAAACTTAGGGTGATGAATACCGAATAGGTAGAAAAATCAATTCGATACGCTGAAGCTGAGGATAACTGATGATGAATTGGTGGATGACAAATTGATAGATGGTGAACTTATGGATGATGGGTGATGATCATTAACAGATGATTGATGATAGTCGATTGTTATTGCTCACCCATAATTGATAATAGTGATGGTTTATGATGTGTGACGGGTGATGATAAGGTGCTCATATGTGTGTAAGTTTTGTGAAGTTGATGGGAGTGAAGTGAGTAAATAGGAAGAAGCGGCGGAGAAACGAATACTCACCAGAGAATGGCAACGTCTGCCACGTTACCCCTCCTGAGAAAACACGTATTTGAAACCACCGGGAATCGAACACGGCTCGCCACAATAGAATTCAAGAATACTGCCCATTACATCACAGCGGACCATGAAGTATCTCATTACTAGAGACATGCAGAATTCGCGTTATTATTTGAGGACACTTTAAACTTCACACACATGTATACTTACAATGCCATTGGACCATACTTTATTTGACACGCCCACTTCACAACTGTGTAGCCCAATCACGTACAGTTCAGACGAAAGAAGAGCGACGTCTCATCTATGCAGCAGCCAATGGAGAACCGACGCCGGCTCATGTACACACAGCACTGTGAAGTTTAGCCTGACACCAAATAATAACGCGAATTTTACAGATCTCTACTCATTACTTACTTTCCTTGCTTACCTGAGTTATGCAACATCCCTGAGCCTATTTACCTCCCATGGCATGAAACTATCCCTTTTTGTAGATACCAATAAAATAAATAATCACTCGGTCTCATGGTTTGAATGAAATGTCACCTGCTACAGTACATTAATAAGCAGAGCAGTGACGTCATATTTCACTAGAGGCTTCACGCCTTCAATTTTGTTTTGGTGAATATTGCAGTCGCCGATGACTACCTCGGAGCACCCCGAGAATATCTACGCCATCACGAAGGAAGATGGCGCAGCAACAGTACACAGGGACTCACTTTTTGGGGGACCCATGTTCGAATCTCTGTCCAGCTGACTTTGATTTCCATTTTAACACATATGTCGTATGGAAATAACACCACACATGTGACAACAAATATGAAATGTTTAGCGCCGCTACTATACAAAGTTGGGATGTTTCCTACGCATTTGACTGCTTCCCGAGCAAATGTAGAAAAGCTAGCATGAATGTATGGGACCCATCGCGCCTTGTCACTCAGCGTACACACTCGTGTAGTACATTTGTGAAAAATTTTTCAGGCTGTCTGATATGTTTTACAGAACTCACTTCAGGTGAATGCTGGGATGATTACTTCGTAGAGGCATCGTCTCTCAAGACCTCGTTGTTAAGAGCCACCGAAGTCTGTCGACTAAACTCATTCATGGAGGCGATAACCGATTCTTCCCCAACCCCTGATTGTCCGAGAGTTTCCTTCCGTCTCTAATGACCTCGTTGTTAAGAGCCACCGAAGTCTGTCGACTAAACTCATTCATGGAGGCGACAACCGATTCTTCCCCAACCCCTGATTGTCCGAGAGTTTCCTTCCGTCTCTAATGAGAATACGAAAGTTACGGCTAGATAAATACTACTTCACCTGCGAGTCGCTAGCGAACTGCGGAAGACCACCTTAACATCGACTTGGACGGAATCCATTCAACAACACTGAGGAATGAGGACTGGCAGTCGAACGGTAGTTCTTCGGCCATTCGTCACGGTAATCCTGTGTTCGTTCCCGAACGGGGTCATCCTGAATTTTAGTACGTGGGACGTCGACCAGTGATTCTGCCCTCCCCCCTCCTCGCCCCAACAGCCCCTGTTCGGCGGGATTTCTCGGGGGATCTCCCGTTTCCCTGCCCTTGCATTCCGGCGTTGCTCCATGCTCACCTCTCTTCAGCCTTGACAGATGTGAGGACCTCGATGTTAAGAACCCCCTCAAATCACTCCACTCCACTGCAATGCGCCTTTGCGCATGCGCAGAATATAACGGATGTAATTTTGCAGTCGCAACAAAATGTTGTACTCTATACGACACGAATGCTGTTGCTGCCAACTAATTATTTCGTAGAAGCCAATAAAGAAATTTTCAGTAAACAAATATGTTAGTGAGCACTTAATGGCTTTAGTACTTGTTAAAGGCTGTTCACGATAAAGCGAGCACTTTTGAAATCAACCTTAGAAAAATGTTACTGCTCATACCTGCATATATTTTAACGGGCGAACTGAGTGACATGCGCCCAGTAAAGTTGGTAACGATGAATGGAAAGTAGTTCCATATTTTAGCGTCGAATAAAACGTGTCACTTAACCATTTGTGATAACTAAAATTATTCCTTTTACCGCTTTTTATTTTAAAGTATCAAAGTGTAAAAATGAGAAGATTTGATAAATATTTACCTTTGTAATCATTTCTAATTATCACTTAAATGACGCATGAATAAAGTGACGAGGCCCATGGTAACGCAAATTTTACATAAGGAAGAAGAAGACACAACGTGCATACAAGTGGATCTTAAGCAGGGATTTCGAAAGTGCTCATTTTACCGTTAACAGCGTACACTTTACGGGTTATTCTCCACCAAAATCTGCTTTTTTTTTTTTTTTTTTTTCCCCCCCGGCAACGAGATGTCTCCTTGGAAGGCATCAACAGAACAGTATTTGTAATCGTGAACAAATATTTTCTTTCGGTGTAGAAATGCTTATCCCATGCACAAGTGGTTGCACGCAACGTTTCATGCCGCGTGATGCGTTTGATGCGTTGAAAGCCCTGCTTAAGATCTACTTGTATGCACGTTGTGTATTTTTCCGCCTCATGTAAGATTAACATAGTCGCGGGCCTCATCACTTTCTCCATGCACCGGTCAAGTAAATCAGCTAAATGATTAGAAAGGAAAATAATTTACAAATCCACTAGTTTTTTTCAATTTGATTCATTAAAAAATACACAAAGCAAAATAAATTATTTAAATTATCACAAATGGTTACCTAACACTTTTTATTCGACGTTAAGAAACGGAAATACTTCCCATCCATTGCTACCAACTTGACTGGGGCACGTCAGTGAGGGCGCCCGTTAAAATATATGCAGACAGGGGCAGTTACTTTTTTCTAAGGTTGATTTCGAAAGTGCTCACTTTATCGTGAATAGCCATTAGCAATGACTGGCCGGTAAATGTTCCGAAATACTGTTATAATGTTACTTATTTCTCAAATTTAGTGGCACTACATAATAAAAAACGAGAAGAAAATAATTATTATGTAAGTTTGATATTTTTGTATAAAGTTAGATTTTGTGCATAAGAATTATATATTAATCATTTTACATTTAAAATCTCATAAACCTCAAAGACATCCGACATTATTTATAATTTTTGTTGATAATTTACAGTTTAGCTGGTATTAATTTAACTACTGTAAAGACTAATTCCAAAGTAATATATTGGTGTCAGACTATATATTCTAGTTTATAATCCTAGAGTTAACGCACAAAAAAGAGCATGTAATATGTATCTTCTGTGGAGCAATTATAAACCCTATTTTATAAACTAAGCACTTCTGAAACCACTTAAAGCTGTTTATTTCCTCTAAAGTCATGTTAATCTACGTTCACACTATTCAGTATAAGGGATAAATTTAACCATTATTATTGGGTCACATAATTTAACTTATTGCACTACTGATTAATACGAATCGTTTATCCCCTTACTATTATCTGTTACCTTCATGAACATACGCCGAATCAGCAAACATCAGTTAGCAAAATTGACTGTTATTTCCAATTTATCCCATAATTTACATAATAATTAGTTCCTAACATCACTTAGTACTGCTTAGTCAGAAAGGTAATACAAAATACATCTCCCACGTATCCTTTAACTCTGTGAGTTCAGAGTGTCATCATCAGCGTTCGAGTAACTGTTTTTATTTCAGTTGCTAATGAAACACTCGTCTATGTCTATCAGTACAATCAAAACTGCATTCTCAGGAGAGACGTCAACAAAAACACGCCACACGCATGTTAGCAGCTTCTATTGCCATGTAGCCCGGTGGTTTACTCAAGCTTACAGCGCGAGTATAAACACAATTTATTTTTTCCTTCATCGGTCCACTTCAGGACTTTTACTCTCCTGTTCACTGCAAGCTCAATTTTGACTGGTTCAAGAACTTTATTTGGACTAATCTGTCAAGACAAAAGAATGCTAGAACTATATAAACATATTTTGCTCCCAGTTTTATTTATCCACATTTTAGTAACAAATTGTATGGGATATTTAATAGTCTATCCAAAAATCAATCTTTCCTGTTTTTTCCTCGTATATTTTTCTTGTCTCAGAAGCCACTATGGATCGCTTTCAATTTAACTTCTTTTTTCCCCCTGAATAATTAAATTTAAATAATTTATTGTGTAACTAAAAAATTATTTTTACAAAATATTTGATTCAATGAAAAACCTTAGTGCTGGCCAAAATCACTTTAAATGAGGAAAGGAAACTGTCTACGATTCGTCACGTTATCAAATGTAAAGTAAGTTAACGTTAATAATTTAGGGATAAGCTCTCAAAACGTAGTAGGACTCCATCATTGATACTAGATTTCTAAAGAAGACTAAAAACGTGATAACATTCCCAGCAGTCTAATAATATTTGCAATAAAAATGAATAAGGAGTATGGTTGATAGAGAAGGGAAACATCCAATCAGTCGAAACGAAGAGTTTTCACGGTCGGGAACCTGAGTACCCACCGTCATCTACTGGTAGGTGGAATGGAATTAAACTCTATGATCTAGTAGTGATGGAATTCAAGGGCAGGGGAAAGAGATCACCTACTACTGGCAACATCCGCCACGGTTCTTGCATGCGAGGATCCAGTGAAACTTTACGCGGTATCGAGAACAGATCTCCGTGGCGGGATGTTGGCAGGCTAACAACTTGGCCACCACTGCCCCTAGTTTCCGAAACTAAACCAGAAACAAGCATTATAGTTGGAGACACTGGAAATTCGCGGAAAATTTTTGGCAAATATGTATAACAACCTAGATGGTTTGCCCTTCCTTGTCACGTTTCTGACTCGGCCAAGTTCTTTGCAGAGCCAATCAGAATTCTCATTGCCGCAATGAAATAGTTAATTAGCTTCATACATGCACGGCAGCCAATAACGAAAGAAAAGTGTATGTCATTAAGTCATAGGAAACAGTCGATTTCCCACGATAAGCTCTAGTCCGTAATTATGGTTGAAAATTTCATTGCAAGGTGATAACCATGTCTTCTTTCTTAAGAGTTATATGGACCAGCACGTTTTTTGTGAAATAGTTGTTTGCGCGAATACGCGTATCTTGGTAAATAAATGTTCTGCAAATACGACTTCTTGTCAGAAAAGATAAAAAAGCAATTGTGTATGTCCTTATCGTTTTACTTTTGTCATATTTAGTATATTCTTGGAGAAAAAAATTTCGCGAAGTTGGTCATATATCGCATTTTTAAAACTTGCCTGTGCAGTTTCCTTACACGGCAAGAGAAAAGTACAAAGATACAGACTTAGTTTAATCTGTGGTTTTTCATCGCATGTAATAAAACCCCTACGTTACAGATCTGAATTGCACAGTACAGCGCCACAGCGGAAACACTGCACGCCTTGCACGTAGGAGCGATGAGACACTAGGCGTGCGTGTTAGTGTCACCCGTATCGATCCCTCGCTTCTTGACCTTGGCCGCGCAGCTCAAACTAATTCTTAAGAGAGTTTGTTTTTGTGTGTTCGGAGGCTACTGTACTGCGGGTCTGCGTCGCGTTGTGCGTGTTGCGTTCAGCTGTTCCGGCAGGCGCCGATGATTCTAGTCCTTTCTCCTTCCCTCTCCGCCTTGTCACGGGAACGTTCGCTTCACGCCTGCCACCCATCCTTATCCCTTTTCGCGTCTCGCGGGGCAATCTACCACCCCAGGTGCGCCGAGGGGAAGCGTTGTCGCTTGGGCTCAGGATGTATCTGTCGCAAGGAGAGCGTGTTGGGCAGAGAGAGAGATAGTCGCTCGTGTGCTGGTGTAGACCCATCTCCCAAAATGCGCCATCAGGCACCGTGAGCTGGCTCGGCCACGCATCACATCCTTCATCGAGGTTGACAGCCGGCAGTGAGCAATTTCCCTGAAGGATGTGCCAAGCGACGCGAGCACATTTATGCATCCAGAAATGCCATGATGGATTAACTAGAGCATGTAAAGCTGTTCAAAATGGCGTCCACGAGATACAGCTGTTAGGAACAACGTGCCTGCATTTCTGTTTGGGAGACGAACAGTATCAAAGTAAACCATAACTACTGAGTTTCAAATATTTACAATTTATATAATTTTTGTCACAAAAAAAGTAGTTTTTTTTTGTAACAAACTGTTACATATTGTTGTAGCATTTAGATAAACGTTGCTCTTGAATAAAATTTTAAAATTTCTTTGAAAAATAACTTCAAATAAACATTGTTTCTATATTGGTCTTTAGAGTTTCTTCATGTGTAAAGCCTTTTTATATACACATTGTTTCTTCGTAGGTTTTTGAAGTTTCTTTGTAATAAGTGATTTTCTTTTAATGAGCCATTTCTTCGAAAAGACATCTATTTCCGTTTCTATTGTTTTTTTTTTTTTTTTGTAAAGTGGAAATTGTTAAAACGGGAGTTTTCAAACTAACTTTTAATTACGAGAACATCCGTACAGCATATTTAAATTTGCCCAATAACTTGTGTAGCGCGCTTTATGTTTATTACTATCTTTACTATTTCCCCATAAAATGACGGTCGCCGCTAAGAAGGCTATATATGAATGCACCAAAAATTATCCATCAGCGTTCCATTTTACAGCCATTAGATGGCCTACAGAAGGCATTCAATTAGCGGCCAAACATCGGAGCAGTTATGTGTTGTCATTGTTGCAGTGCAGCTGGTATGCCATTTGTGAACCATTAGTAGTTTCTATACCTTTAGCCATCAGTTCCATATCCAACAGTATTCAATCAGCATTCCATACATGCCGTGTCAACTGCATTGAGTGGATGGTTTGTTTCAACCAACAAAATATTCCATCTGTAAACTGCCCAATATTATATATTTATTTACTCCATCAAAATATTGTGTTGTGTGTGAACAAAACTTAAAGCAACAAAATTAATTTCGTCTATCTAAAAAAAAATTAACAATTGAATAAACAGAACATCTGTGTTGGGCCAAAATAATGTTAGACGTCAACAAAATAGTTTACTTAATAGACTGTATGTATTTGTTTGGCCACTCATTTGATCGCCTTAGTTCGGAAATACAGCTCGATAGATTGCTAGCATTTTTTTGTGACAATTGGGACAATGGCAGTGTTTGTTACTGCGTTTATTGATGCTCCATAATGGTATAAACATAATAATAAAGCAAATTCAGCAGGAAACTAATAAGCAAAGTTGTAAAACTAGAAACAATTACCGCACGTTGTCCAGTATTTGTAATTTATATAATTACAAACATTCGAGCTTATTCAGTAGTCCTTTTAGCTGACTTTGCTCGGACGTAGCGCTCTGTTGTAGATGATGTAAGTTTGATTCTTGGTCGTGCTTTCAATTTTTTTTAAAATTATAATAACCGAATCTGTTTAACCCGTTCAGTCATGAATTAACCTCGAACTCAAATGTTGCAATCACTTAATTTTATTATGTGCACTGTACTCGTGTCGAAGGGCTTCTCGCAACCAATGAAAACTTGCTGCGTGTTCCTTGATGTCAGCATTGACCAGTCACAGATGAGAGGTGCGGAAACTTCAACAAATCAGATTTCTCACAAGGATAATGATCAAAACACTGGGTCCTGATATCGGTTCTGATGCCTTGCTTGTACAGCGCCGACCGAAAATATGCGTCATGTGCAACACGTCCTCCATCATGGACTCGGGGACTAACAGGATTAATTTGCACAGAGTCAAACAAATCTTTAGTTCCATCTACCAAACTATTGTTTGGTAGATGCAACCAAATAAGAACAACAAAATAATTCGGGTTAAACAACAAAGTATTTCATTGCCCTGTACAAACAATTAATTTAGTAGCGCCAAACAAGCTTCGTTTGTTCAACAAAACCTTTTTTCCTAGCGTGTTATGTTGGCTGCAGTTAACCATCATAGGGCAGGTTGTGTGAGCCCTCAAGTTTTCTGGACCCGTAGTCGTCCAGCAGCGAAACTACAGCTGGCCGACTTGCAAAGGGTAATTAGGTCTCTGGAGAATGTTACTTGCGAAATAAAATAATTTAAACAAAACTGCACGCCAGTTTGAAGCTTCGCACGTTAAAGCGCTGGGCGAGGGACTGCGGACAAACATTGCGTTCGTGTAATGCACGTCGTTTGTGCCTGAACTTTCGAAACCATGTGGTTCTCAATATAGGCTAATTTCGTCGCAAACGGCGTGACTTCGTAGTTATAGCAGACCTTGGAAATGCGAAAATGCTATAATACAGTTCCCACTTGTAATAACCGCTTCCCAACTCACACGTACACGTGTTAAAATTTGTCTATCCCGAATGACCTGGTCGCTCGAACAAGATAAATATATATTAATGCACTCACAGGAAGAATGCTTCAGGAACTCTGGTCGGCTATGGTCTATCTCGTTCCACAGCTTTTCCCCTTTTTACACCCTCCTTAAGCCAGGCCTACGAAGTGTCGACCATCTATCATTTATACCAACCCCCGACCATCAGGCCGTTCTGCTCCAGTGGCGTGGCTGGAGCGTGGGGTAAAAACTCCAGTGCCTGGAATCCCATTCACATCCCAGTCAACTGCCAAACCCCTCCCTATGATCTCTCTCCAGAGTCCAGAATGCGCTCAAAACATTCATTCGCTTCCAACAGGTTATTGGAATTTAATTAAGGGGAATTTATTTTTTTTCTCCCGGCGGGGAAACGAATCACGGAGAGATTCTCCCCCCCCCCCCCCAACCCGACAGAGCACAGCAGGGTTTGCGGTACGCAGCAAAAAAGAGAGACAAACAGAAATACAGAGATTTGCATTAACATTGACTTCCGGCTATGCGGGTTCCTAACCGGAAACAACAAACTGGAATCAGTTTGACTGGTTGAAAGGGTGAAAAAGGGGTAGGGGGGAGAGAAGAGAATGACATGCATGTGTTTAATTTGAATGTTTGCACTGTTGGATCGAGCACATAGACTCGGACAACTCTAAACACCGTGGAAGGGTTTTTTTTTGTCGTGCTTTTAATTTCTGTAGCGTGCCTCGAATGTTAATGAAAATTCCAATTTCCTGGTTACTTCCCGCGAGGCTATGACAAAAAGGTTTTTTTTTTTTTTTTCTGACGACGTAACATGTTATTTCGTTTCATTGTAGATGTGCTGTTTTAGTTCATATGTATAAACGTACAAGTTGAGTTAGACAATAACTCATTGTAGGGAAACTATTAATACAAGATGTATCTAGATACAACCGACAAACTTCGGCTGTAGGTTAATCACGAAAAAAGAAGTCGAAAACATATATATATACGACATATTGTCTAAAACGAATTCTAAGCGAGGTACACAATAGTGAAATTGTAACTGAAGAAATTGTTTGTTACAGTGACACTGTTATGTACCGCTCTCTGAAATCTTCCCCTTCCTTTAATAGCAGCAGCAGTGTGTTATTGGGTGCCGCACTTGCCAGCTATTGGTAAATATTATTGTGAAAGTAAAACACGAATTACTCAAAAAAACGGTAAAGTTTAGGGCATTTACACGAGGTGGCATTTTTGTTAACTGTAAAATGGGGATTAACAATTCACCTTTCAAATTCAAAATATGCTACCCTCGTCATGGAGGTTGGTTCGAAATAGGGGTAGTAACAGTGGTTATTTACCTGAAATAATTTGATGACAGCGACAGGCGTTGTGGTGTTCGAACATCTTTGTTTAGTTAACCATTATCCAGAAAATCGGGGAGCCATCTTAAATATTATCTCCAATATTTGCAATAAACAAGTGTTCCAGGTCCGACTTCAAATATGTGTACCACCCTTTGTATTTACTTTGGACCATAGGTCGTATTAAGTATTCAACTTATTTCTACGTGATTAACTTGCAGCCGAAGTTTGTCGGTCGAATTTAGATACATCCTACACCATTTGATCATCTGTATATTAAATTAATATAAATTACATATCGTTTACATATGCTCTAAGATAATCTTTGATTGGGAGGAGTTGTAAATATATTGACTGGTTACATTGTGTTAATTATTGTTATTTATGTAATTATTATTTACTCTGTTAGCAGGGCTAAAGGAAGGTAAGGAGAAGGACGTACACCATTAAAAAAAAAAGAAAGTATGGACACAAAAATTCCAAAATTAATACAAATATATTGGAGCCCATCTATACATTATCACCAAGAACAACAGCTTTGCAACTTGATTTGACAAATATAAATTGCATCTGTAAATCTTGCTGCCAACTGGCGAACTAGGGGAAGGAGAGAACACACATGTACTGGAACAAACAGAAAAAACAACAATATTAACATATCCTGAGAAATAACCCAACCTGAATAAACACTCGTGAAATCCCATCAAAAAAAGGTAAAATGACTCCCTGAGTAAAGCAAGCACCATTACAACTTTAAAAGTGAAAGTACACCTGATGATTCACTAAAAAGTACAACATGGAATACTAATATCAAGAATACCATTGGGAAGTAGCAAAAACCCTCATTACACTTAACCATGAGATCATTCCTACAGCACGACAAAAAAAAAAAAAAAAAAAGCAAGAATCCACTGTTTACAAACATTCCCATAAAATATCATATTGAAAATTCACACAGTCAAAGCAGTGAAGAAACACTTCCCTAAAAAAAATTCCATAAAAAAAACTACCAAAAAGGAAACTCTACCCTCAGCATAACAACAACTACGTTCATTGCAATACTTAACTTGAGTAGTACTCATATTACTCGAAAACCCGTCTAGCATGGTGAAGATCCGAAGTACGAAGTGGTGTAGACATGATCTATGGTCGGCCAGCCCGCGCGACTCTAAGAGGAACACTGCACAATTGCTCGGGCTGGGGACGAACATTTATACGTGAAAACGCGGCTCGAGAGGGTTAAGGAGGCGGCGGGAATAGCGGAGAGGCGTATGGAAGGTGCCAGAGTGTGCGAGGCTGAACTCGTTGCCAGTAGTAGCCACCAGACAGCGCTCGGCCGGGCCAGGAGCGCTGCGCGCCTCTCTTCTTCAGTATAGCTCAGCGCTTGGAAACGTTCAGACGTGCGCCACCCCGGGGGGGGGGGGGGGTGAATAAAAACAAAGTACCTTTTTCTACATGAACAACATCGCCTCCTCAAATAGTAACCCCTCTTCAAATAAAACAACAGTTTATAAATCTGGGCTACAAAATACAGACGTGGTAAATAACCAAGCAGACTTGCTAACCAAGTTCATTAACGTCATGTAGTTCTGTAAACACACCAACCCCATAATAGCAGCATTTAATAGTACTCCAGAGAAATTGTAGGCGTCACACACTTCACCAACTGGCGGGACGAAAAATAAATCGTTCAGGCAGGACAGTCTCTAGCAGGACAGGAGTACTCACATAATATTGCTTGAGTTTGCTATGATTGACACGCATGTCAGACTTGAAGCAGGGCTTCAATCCGATTATTCCCACGCCACTCTAGAAAGTCCATAAGGAACGTCGTCACCTTAAGCATGATGCCGAAGGCTGATGACTGGACGTATCTCGGCGGACGGCACGCCCCCATCTCTGGACGTCTTCCTGGTGCAGTGTCTCGATGACAAAATACCTCGTTCGCCGTGTTTCCAGCCGTGATATTGGCTCGTGCTGAATAAAAACCGGCCCTGCCTTTGACTCGTTGGAGGTGAGTTTTTTTTTTTTTTTTTTTTAATTGCTCGAGGCTTTGTCCCCATTCCCTCGAGCTTTGTTTGTGCTCGCAATCGGGATAGCAAGCCCGTGTTGCTGCACATAACAATGCACTGTGCGCATTGTGCGGTGTTACAGTTCCACTTCTTCTGCCAGGCGCATCAGCGTTCGTCATACTTCACTCCGCATTCGGTCGGTCTTGTGTGAGGTCTGGAGCACAAATGCTTCGTGTGCTGTGGCCACATTGCTACGAATTATTGCATGAGACGTGCCGAATTCAGCTGAGTTTAGTTGAGGGATTGGATTGTCTCTTAACCCTTCGAAGACGGCACAATTTACTGCCATTGAAGACAAGGTCGAAGTGAGCTGCTGCCTATATTCTCCACTACAGCGACGTTAGCTGTGTTGGTCTCTATATATCTACTTGCCATCGCCCTATTGGACGTGGCTACACTGGACACGCCTCTCACACTCTGTAACGTTAGTTAATGGCTGGCCTTCAGCCAATCAAGTTGCGCGTTGACTGTTGTCCCAACTAATGTGTCGTCGACAGATGTTAAAACGTGTTACAATCCATCGTGCTCATTTGAAACACTACTTAAAAGAACAGTTTCATTCCTACAAACTGAAGTGTTGAGTACTAAAGAATCGGATATTTACCCTCATAATTTTTTTTCTTCAAAATAGGTGCATATGAACTATTCTAGTTTAGTTGGTGAATAAGTGTACTTATAGTATAAAATATCCTGAAATTTCCTAGGATATTGTGTTAACCGCTAACTTACCGTTGCAAACAACTGTAAGCGGGGGAAGTATTATCTGAGCTCGTACATCAAATGTCTGGGGATTCGACTTTGGCAAGCTGTAGATTCGGTCTTTGTGTCGCCTGGAAGACAATCGTGGAAAGGGAAGAGGGACTGCCAAGATGTTTCTATTAATTGTCTGATGTTCGTTTGTTTACGAGGCAATAGAAATAAGAAACAAAACAAACTAGAAAGAAGTAATAATGACCAAATATTTACAGACGCGAGTCTCGCTCGAAAATAATTGAACACAGAAACTGCCTGATAAAAGGGACTGGAATTTTATATGAAAAATTTCACAGGAGAAATTTTGCAGAGCACCATGTTGTTACGACGGGAGATGCTTCGTAACTTCAGTTTGATAAGTATTCGTTTTTGAACTTGGTGGAAGCATACATAAAATATTAAAATAGATCTTTCTGGATATTTTGTTGATTTTCGCTTGGAACTTTACATTAAAATCATTTCCGTGAACTGTGAGCTGATCAGTCACGTGAAGATACGCCGTGCACGTAATGAGCCACGTATGTACATGCACTGAGTCTACATGCAATGTGTTGTGATAGCACGGGCAGGCACGCCTTAATTCAGCATCCTTTCTGAACTCGCCATCACATTAAAGGCATTAATTAGTCCACTATAAATATTTATCTGAAGAAGATAGCGCGCTTCAGCTTGCTGCAGTGGTGGGTGAGGTATAAATGCTCTTGGGTGCCTGATAAACAGAGGTGTTGATGTTGATTAGCGCAATCCACATGCGATTGCACGCCGAGAAAAAGATCTAGTTGCTGACACAAAATTAATTTACTTGGGGAGTATTCGTCTGCGTTGAACAATATTTTGTTCACACAGCCAGACTGCTCTTGCTTGAAACATCCGCATGTGTTCCTCTGAACGACGTATCATATTTAAAAATAACGTTTTGGGCCAAGCACCTATTTGGTTATTTCAACATCAACATCATTGTTATGAACTAAGCTAGGATCATAACATCACTGTAAAAATAATGGAGGTAAAATTTCCTTACATGTAAGGGGAGCTAATTACCTCTACATGTAAGGTACCATTACCTCTTAAATGTAAAGTAAATTCACATAACAAGTAAAGTACTATTCCCTAATTGTACGGAAAAGTACCTACCAAAAGTGTGGGTAAAATCCCATACAACTAAGGGAAAATTAACTATAATGTATAATATAAAATTATCCCGGCGTATTAGTAACTATTAGTTATAATTTATTAACTATATCCTCAGACGAATAGTTACCGAAACTTCAACACTAAAAATCCTCAACACTTGCTGGTGAGTGTGTGCGAACTATGGTCCTCTATCACGATAGGCCCAGGCGCTATCCATTACACTACGACAACAGCATGACAGCACTCGTGAATATAAGCGTGTTAAATGTTTGTTTTTTCCGCATCCCACCCTCCACCATAGGTGTTGAGAATGCTGAAGAGATGCACGCGTAGTAAAATAATTTTCCCATCCATGTATGGAAGTTTCCTCTACCATGTACGTGAATTTTATTCCAGATGCGGTATTTTACCTTACATGCAAGGAAAACTATGTTTCCCCCACAAGTTTGCGAATATTACCTTACACTTTTCAGGTAATTTTCCCATTAATTTTTGCGGTGATAATGCGTTACTGAGGGATGGGATTATGCAGCAGGAGAAGCTAATAAGATGTCTAACTAATTAAGGAGTGACTAAGACAATTACTAAGCCATTCAGCAGTTATACAATTTCTCAGTTTACATGTAAAGAGGCCAAATGAACAGAAGGAAGGTAGGGAAGGGTCAGTTAGAAGTAAGGAGAAGCATGATGGATAGGAACTCGCCAGGTCTCGCACTCTGGACTAGATATCCCGGTCGCCTCCGCACCAGGGCCCATAGCTGCTCAGCCCGATGGCAGTCGCCGAATGTGCCGCTGGCAGCTCTCGTAGCCTAGTCCACTCCTCACGCCCCACCACGTGTTTGTGTTGACGTAAGTCGTACTGATTGGCTCCCATTGAGCACCGGAGGTGGAGTCTGCTCGGAGGAGTTTGTTTCAATTAGACTGGAATGTCCTTAGGTTAGCCGGGCCCACCTTTTCCCGTCGCTCTTTGCGCATTTCTCCGATAGTTGATGAATTACATTTCGACCCGATGTTATGCTTCAACGGTTTACAAACTTCGCTGTGGATTCCTTCCCGGCTGTTGTTTAGACAGGTGGTACACAGTGGGACCGTGCGTAATAGCCATGAAGCACAAAAAAATATAATTCTTACTGTGTCTGCCTGGTAACTTGTTGAATTGTGTAGAGTACGACCCGTTACGCACGAACCTTCACACACGCTGTTTCAAGGTTTAAAACCCTAATCAAATTGAACTGTGATGTCCTCGCCAGCTTTACGTCACTGCAAAATAATTTTAAAATATCTGATGCACCCGGAATAATAACTGCATGTCCGTGCCAAATTTTCCACGTGCAGCAACACAAATGCCTGGCAAAGAAGTGTGCAGTGAACTGATGTTTCTGTGACTCGTCGTGGGAGCGCAGCACAGTCGACGACCATCTTGGTAACCAGCTTTAGAAAGTGCGCTCGCCGACGAAAACGTGACCTTTTTGTTATGTTACTTCCGGCATCTTGGTCAAGAGAACGGAAGTTGAGGGTGTATTTGTAATTTGATTGGATGTTATGAATTCCACTGTGTTATACCCCCTAGGGAAAACTGGTGTTCGTTGCCTAGGTCGCCATAAACGGTAGTGTTTTCAGCCATTGGCTGTGAATAGCTTGAAGTAATTGAAAGCCTCTCGATTTCTCAGAAAAACGGCTTTTGAGAGGAAAAATTAAATTGATTGGTATCGCTAGCAGGCGGAGATGTGTATTTAATGCCGGCGCGCGCTGCTCTCTGGGCCAGTTCAGTGATCTCGAGTGGGCAAGCTTCTACCATGAGATCGGTAGTACTTTATTTGAAACACCAATGTAAGTTCCTAAAGCAAACAGGTCACTTACGTCACTTTGATGTTAGGCAGGGGCCATGATGACCGTAAAATAATTCAAAGTTTTTAAATGTTGGCCTTTTAGCCAAAAACCCCATACTGTTACTTTAGTAACTAAGTTGTAGTGGCTATGTCGTCACCAAGACGTAAAGTGGTGGTAACCACTAGAAACGACGGATAAACTTTTGCGACCATTTGGAAACATTTTTAAAACATTTGTAAACTACTGCAAATCTTGATAAACATTTTGTTACTTTTTGTGAATACTTGCCAATAATCGTTGATTATGGTCTCAGCTTCTGGAATTTAAGTAGGAGCTATGCTAAACTCTTTGTTTTAGGACTTTTTAACAGGAACTTTGCGAAGTTTAGGGCTTGTTCAGAAATCCAACTTACTCGCTGGAGTTAAGGTTGGCATTGCTTAGCAGTTGCTCCCATCCACTTGGGATTGCGAGTAAATTGAACATAATTATAGTTTGATGACCAGTAATACGTTACCTAAATGGGGGTTTTCCTAGCGTGGGAATCAAACATGGTGTGATAATGAGAATGGCAAATTTAGGTGCGACAGAAATATAGTAGCCATTGTAACTAGGGTAATTTGGGATCACCTGCTCAATATATATTGTGATGGCGTTTTGCAGTTTGTATTTACTTAATATGGCCAGTATGAACCATATTAATATAATATATTATTAATACCATACTAATATATATCTTATATAATCTATATAAGTTTAGCTGAATATCAGCGAAAGTAATGGTACCTGAATTGGAATGCATTTTATTCTATATTTTTGGCAACCTGGGTTTTATGTAAATGTTTCTAAGTATCAAATTGACATACATGGGAAAGGAAATAACAATGTTACTCTTTTAGATGACATGTCAGAAAGCTAACCAAAGAATATTTGTGAAAGAAACTTAAATAAAAAAAAAAAAAAAAAAAAAGTACTTAAAATAAAAGAACATGACAACACTTCTTTGTTTCTATTACAAATCCTTTCTAACATTTAATTGCCCTTACACTGTACAGAAAAATGGTTTTTGCATGTCTTTTGCAATTATTAGTGTTCTGATTGGTTTCGCTAAGTTCTTATGCAAATCCTGCCTTGCCACGCCCTTGGTTTAGGACGCAGCAAGGTCAGGAAACTATTCGGACATGTATCGCCTCGTCGTGTTAGACTGGTCGCGCATTCTGGCGGAAATATCAGACACTAAGTGAACACAGAACATTTGATTCGTGGTGTTTTGAATACAGTACATCTTCTATGGTTTCTGAAGAAGCAAACAAATAACCACGAGGTGTGTAATAAATTGGAAATTCGGAATGTAATTTAATATTATTTGTAAGCAAACACGTCGGAAATACGCTACAGACGTCTATAAAATGTTAAAAATGTTATCCATATTTATATGCACATTTATTAACCTGGCACTCATTTACATATTCTATTCATAGTACTGGGTAATCTACAACTGTTTACTTATAACAGAATTACATTATAAACCACTACGTTATCCGCCTTAAATAAAAAATGGCGACTGTTGTAGGTACGCAAGTCTGCCCAGAAAGTATACAAATTCAAATACTTACCAAGTATAATTCCCGTGTGCACTATACTGGGAATTCGAAAAGTGCTAGTAAACACATGGTGATGTCACTTCCAGCGACAAGCACGCACAAGTATGCAATTTTTTTGAGAATTCAGAAACTTCCTAAAGGCTGTTCACGATAAAGCGATCTCTTTAGAAATGAACCTTAGAAGAAAGTTACTGCCCCTGCATGCATATATTTCAATGGGCGCACTGAGTGACGTTAGCCCAGTACAGTTGATAACGATGGATGGTGAATATACGTGCATTTATATCAGTGCGGAGTGGGTGGTTTACCTCGTCGCCACTGGCCAGGGAGGGACGGATCGTCCCTCCCTGGCCAGTGGCGACGGGGATCGCCAGGCGCGTAATCGCGATAATCCCCCGCGACGTAACACGGCCAATTATCATCCTGTCACAGGATCCGTCCTGCAGGCTGAACAGCGCGTCACAGACGACGATCTGTCAACAGTCCTTTCCCCTACCTACGTGTCTGAGTTGCCTTCGGATTTATCGTCAAATGCATACATTCCCCCCACAGAAGCCGTCCTCCCGTGGTGCAGTCAATTGCTGCACCGCCGTTCTAGGGCGCGGAAGTTTCTGGGTTTGAATTCCTAGAAAGGCACGGGTGTTAGTTTAAGTTAAGTGAGTGCGTGAAGGGATTTGGACGGCTCTTAACACATTGCGGTCTGCACTCATTTAATGACACTTAAGACAAATTAGAAGTGAGTCACCTATATCAACTACTGCAAGAACACCGGTTCTGTTGATGTCTGTGTTAGAACTCATCATCATACTATTGGTCCATACCACACCGGGCACTACCCTCAACCAATGGAGAGCGGAGTTGATACTGACCCAATCAAAATGTCCTTTATCGTATAATAGGATTTACAATCAACCATGTCCTTTTGAGTGGCTATAAAAATAAATTCTACTGTTAGCAATATGATTGTTACTGCTCTGTGGTGTTCTTGTGGAGGTCATGTTAAACACCAGCCGAACAAAGACTACACATCTATGTGAGTTTTGTTCTCAACAACATAGAACTTTTCAAATTAGCTTTGCCCGAGATACACTCGAGCATAGTCTACAAAGTCGATGTCTTGAGAGCCGACGAGTGTGATTAAGGGGCAGTGTCGGAACGAAAGGGCGGGGGAAACGGGAGATCCCCGAGAAAAACCCTCCGACCAATGGCATCGTCCGGAACGACTCCCACATGCGAAAATCTGGAGTGACCCGGCCGGGGATTGAACTGTAAGTTAGGTGTTGAGCTGAGACCCGAGATTTTCGCGGGTTCATTTCTAGACGAGTTGTAATATCACACACATGTGCGTTCATGTTACGTTCATAATTGGTTGACATGTTTTTTGGCACCTCCTGGAGATAAATGACCCGATAATAAACATGCGAGAAATTGTGCGCCCAAGCACCGCCTCTTACTTCCACAACAATCAAACCAATAAACAGTCGATATCTGTATCAGAGTATGTAAGACTGTGAAATATAGCCTACAGGTCATTGAACTCGCGAATTTCTCGGGTCTCTAGTCACGAGTTAGTCTGTAAGTCGCCCTCTGATAAAGCCTTCAAGCATTTCACAGGAGGACCTTAACAAGCCCTCACCAATCCAGTCCGCCTCAGAACAGGCCCACAAAACAAAATATTTGTCAATGGTTACAAAAGCTATTCAACAGATTTTCCTAGACTAAATTTTGTTGCTTGTGAAAAAAAAAAAAAAAAAAAAAAAAAAAAAATCTAAGAGCACTTTTGAAATCAACCTAAGAAAAAAGTCACTGCTACTAACGTCATAGATTTAAACGGGCGCACTGAGTGACATGCGCCCAGTAAAGTTGGTAACGATGTATGGGAAGTAGTTCCGTATCTTAATGTCGAATAAAAAGTGTAATGTAACAATTTCTGATCATTTCAATTATTTATTTCGCTGTCAGTTTTTTTTTAAACGCATCGAAGTGTAAAAATGAGCAGATTTGTTAGATATTTACTTTCCTAATAATTTAACAATTTCACTTCACCGACCCATGAATAAAGTGATGAGGCCCATAGCAATGTTAAAGGCTGTTCACGGTAAAATGAGCACTTTTGAAAGCCCTGCTTAAGATCCTCATGTAAACACGTTGTGTATTCTTCCACCTTATGTAAGATTAACATTGTCATGGGCTTCATTACATAATTCATGCGCCGGTCTAATGAAACTGTGAAATTATAACAAAAGTAAATATTTTACAAATCTGCTCATTTTTACAATTCGATGCATTAAAAAAAATGCAGAAAGCGAAATAAATAATTTAAATTCTGAGAAATGGTACCTAACACTTTTTATTCAACGTTAAGATACGGAACTACTTCCCATCCATCGTTATACCAGCTTTACGGGGCGCATGTCACACAGGACGCCCATTAAAATATATGCAGGTAGGGGCAGTGACTTTTTTCTAAGGTTGATTTCAAAAGTGCTCACCTTATAGTGAACAGCCTTTAATCTTACATAAGGCGGAATAGTAACACGACGTGCATACAAGCAGATCGTGAGCAGGGCTTTCAAAAGTGCTCATTTTACCGCGAATAGCCTGTGCTTGTGGTGAACAATAACACGTATACTGACGGGTCGCAGTGGCGTAGTGGTCATACAATATTCTCCTCCAGCTTAGGCGAACCTGGCTCGATTCATGGTGGGGTGACACCAGGATTTTCAGACGTGGGAGTCATGCCAGACGATGCCGCTGGTCGGTGGGGTTTCTCGGGGTTCTCCCGTCATCCCCTCCCCCCGCATTGGTGCTGCTCCATACTCGCCTCGCTTCATCCTCATCGGCTCTCAAGTCCTCGATTTTACGAGTCGTCGAAATCTCTCCAACTACTTAAGTCATTTAGTGCTCAGTGACATATTTGTTATTGGGAAAACGTTTTATTGGCTGCCACGAAATACTTAGCTGCCAGCAGTAGCATTCATGTCGTCCTTACTAAAACATTTTGCTGCGAATGAAAAATTACATCCGTTATTTTCCGCGCATGCGCATTGGCGTAGTGGAAGTATAGGTTGTTCACGGTAAAATGAGCATTTTTCAAAGTCCTGCTTAACTTCTGCTTGTGTGTAAGTATGAATTCTTCCGCCTTAAGCCAAACTAACATTGCCATGGACTCGTTATCCATGAGTACGTCATGTGACACTGAAATTATTAGAAAAAGCATAATATTTTACAAAATTGCTCATTTTAACACCCAGTGCATTAAAAAAAGTCAGGAAGCGAAATAAATTATTTAATTTGTCACAAATGGTTACCTAACACTTTTTATTCGACGTTAAGATATGGAACTACTTGCCATCCATCGTTACCTTCTTTACTGGGTGAATGCCACTCAGTGCGCGCGTTAAAATATATGCGGGTAGGGTAAGTGACATTTTTCAAAGGTTGATTTCAAAGGTGCTCACTCTATCGTGGACAGCCTTTAGCCACTTTTGGTCTGACCACGATGCCATGTTTGCCCGAGTTAAGTCTCCTTTCATGAGGTCACGAAAAAATTTATGAGGCATATTCTTAAGAAATAAGCGATGACTAACATAATCCCTTTATTTCAAGTAAGTAAATGTTACACGCTATTGATTACAGAAAATAAACTTTCTGTGGGGTGAAATGTGCTGCTTTTTATTTTTGTCCCCCCGGTATATTTCATTATGGAAGCGAAACTTGAAATCTTCTATCATCTCCTGGCGCTTAAGGGGATAGGTATGCCAACTAGTAATGGGAAACTTTGCCAGGGTAGTTTCACTAGTTTTATACAAAACCACAATACAATAATTTAAGTTTGATGAAATGTATTGAAGAAAAACACTGTTGTGTCTATAGTCCGTCTCATGCTTAGATTGCTGTACAGGGCTTATGGCGCTCACTGTTGCCAGATTGCTTCAGCTCTGTGACGTAACTGGCAAGCTGAGAAACAAATGGGTGGTGAAGGAAACGGCCTGATTAAGATAATTTTTATCTGTTTACCTCCTTGCTAACTCGTAAAGGAATCCAATCCTGCGAAGCAAAGCTAAGCGGCTCCTTTGAAACTGAATCCTTATCATTGTGATTGCATAGTGCGCACGCAACAAAAATGACATTTTTTTTTTTAGGCTGGACAAAGATAACACATCAGGCAACAGTGCACGCAGGAACAAGGACAGAAACCACGTATTGGAAAGAGAGAGTGAATGCCCATTACACCGCACACTGCAAATATAAAGTGAAAGCTTTTGTTTACAATGAGTCTATTTTGTTGTAAAGCGCTACTACATCTGGGATAATGTGCACAACTGGATTTTATGTTTTTTTTTTTTTCCTCCAGGAAAGCACGCGAAGCGATCTACGTCAAAATTAATAACCTTGCCATATGTGGAAGTACGGCGGTCGATGTTATCGCGTATGTTCCATTTCCTCCTTCTTCTAGAAAACGCTATCGTGATAACAGCCATAACGGCTGGAGAGAGAGAGAGCGTGGAAGGGGGGGGCGGGGGCGGGGGCGGGTTGGTATAGCGCATAGCGGCAGATTCCAGCCACAGCTCCGCTGCGCCGTCCTGGAACACGGGGGAGTAGCCGTGGGAGACGATGACGTCATTAGAGGACGCGAGGCGTGAACGATTTCACGCATGGCGATATGGTTTAGTAGTAATGTTCCTTCCCGTCGTGGGAACACGAGCACGTGTGCACTATGTGTCTCGGGATGGGAACGTAGAATTGGCATTCAAAAATTAGAAATTACGTCGCAACAATAGTTGACTACGAATCTAATACGACAATTGCAATTAAAGAAAAAAAAATAAACAAAAATCCTAAATTGCATATTAGTTTTAACTATTGGCAATTTCTATAAAAAGAAGTTCCTGTTGTATCAGTAGTTTTTAACTTAGCTAAAAAAGATCAGTTTAATAATTTGCAATTTGACATGCGCTCGATTTTGTAATCGTATGTTTTCAAACTAATAGAAAAAAAAATCCCGCTGAACAGTATGTTCACGCTTGTTTGATCACTGTAATGTAAGAAATATTTATATTAAAAATGGAAGAAATGAAATATTCGAAAATAAAATTGGAATCTAGATATTGAAAATGATATTTGCCTTAAAATGTATCATGCTTATGATGATTTTAGAAAATTCGAAATCAAAACTAGATACTGTATACAGAAATAATGAATTTTATTATAAACCAACTTATTAGTACGGCAATGGGCAAGCTTTCACATGAGCTTAGGAGCAGGGATTAGGGATTTTGGTCACCATCTTGTAAATATCCCTTTTTTACCTCAAAATATCCTTTTTTTTCCTCAAAATTTCCTTTTTTCCCCTCAAAATTTTCCGTTTTTCCCTAAAAATGATAGAAGCCTCATATTTAAAAACAAGCCACCCAAAGCCAATTTAGGCCAATTTGTCTGGCTTCTTTATTCCTTCTAGACCAGACCTTTGCCCTTGACATTTACCCTTGAAAACGCTAAAATCCAAAATAAATAAATAAAATCACAAATATTAAAAAAATTACAAAGATGCATTATTAAAATTTAATTATTAACAATTATTAAAAAATATTAAGAAATTATGTAAAAACTTCTATTTTTTAAACTTTCATTTCCGAAGGTCCCCCATTACAAATAATACTCACCTCTGTTCGATTCCAGCAGACGACTGACTCCCTCATCCTCACTCCCCCCACCTTTACTCATTCTCTCGTCTTGATTTTTTATTTGTTATTTGTTTTACATACTATTGGAGGCAGCCATATTTGTTTATATATTACTGGAGGCTGCCATATTTGTTTTTTTCGTTTGTCATTTGTTTATACATTACCGGACGCCACTATTGTGGTAGGCGGGCACCATATTGGTAGACAACCACCATCTTGGTAGACATCACACACATCCACCATATTGGAATCCGATGACAATGACCTTGACCCCATGACCTAGAATGACCTTGAAAACCAAAACTCGAGAGAAAATACCTAAAAGTCAGCGAGCATGATACATTACAGACTACTACCGCCACATTAGATGCACATTACCTTGACCTTGACCCCACGACCTAGAATGACCTTGAAAACAGAAACTCGAGAAAGAATGCATAAAAGTCAACAAGCACATAATTACTGACAACCACTGCGATATTAGATGCATACTACCTCGACCTTAACCCCATGACATAGAATGACCTTGAAAACAAAAAACTCGTGAAAAAATTCATAAAAGTTAGCAAGCATAATACATCACAGACTACTACCGTCATATTGGATGTAGGTTACCTTTACCTTGACTCTGTGACCTTGAAAATAATATCTCGAAAATAAATTCGTAAAAGTAAGCATGCTGGAGTCCAAGCGAGCTGTCGGATCTTAAAATTATAGGCACAAAAAGACTTTTAAGTTTCCACCCTATTTAAAACAGATTTTTCAAACCAACAGCATACCTACAATCATGATGAGAGACTTTGACGACATGCGTAATTTATTAAATGTAAGTTTGTTATTTAAATTTTAAAGTTATTCAATTTTAAAAGGTAGTTTTATGTAATGGTATAATTGTATATCTAGTACAATAATATTAAATATAATTTATTTTATTTCTCTACCTTTTAAATTGTAATTATATTCTGGCAAAGTAGGAAAACATTAAATTAAACACAATATTATTAACAGGCATTTTTTTATTCGTGTTATATTTCAGTCGCTAACACACTCAAAAAATTACAATTTTCTTTAATATGTGTAAGTAAATTTTCGCTAAGATCGATCTGCTTACCGCACTTGTCACACAAATATTGCATACAACAGAGATTTTTTTTAGCACAATTAAAGCTCTCACGTCACCGAGCATTGCTGTTGCCCATGAATATCTTTTCACTGATGCGGAACTTATAATGTAATGATTCAGCAGAGGTGGTCGACCATACAGATACTGCTGGGACACATATCGATGGTGCAGTTGGCAATGCTGATGGAGCTGCTGCAGGTAGCCCGCCCATGGAGGTCGATGGCACTGTCGATATAATGCCTGAAGACATCGATGGTGCAGTTGGCAATGCTGATGGAGCTGCTGCAGGTAGCCCGCCCATGGAAGTCGATGGCACTGTCGATATAATGCCTGAAGACATCGATGGTGCAGTTGGCAATGCTGATGGAGCTGCTGCAGGTAGCCCGCCCATGGAGGTCGATGGCACTGTCGATATAATGCCTGAAGATATCGATGGTGCAGTTGGCAATGCTGATGGAGCTGCTGCAGGTAGCCCGCCCATGGAAGTCGATGGCACTGTCAATATAATGCCTGAATATATCGATGGTGCAGTTGGCAATGCTGATGGAGCTGCTGCAGGTAGCCCGCCCATGGAAGTCGATGGCACTGTCGATATAATGCCTGAAGACATCGATGGCTGATCTGCTCTGGGTGTACCACTCGAAGACGTCGACGGTGCTGTCTGTACCATGCCTGAAGAAGTCTATGGCACTGCTGTAGCTACCATTAGCTCTGGGGTGCCCGAATACATTGCAGATGCAGAATAAGACATTGATGCGAAGAGGCACAAGCTAGCCAAGACGATCCACTTTCCACGACAGCAGCTGTCAAACTAAGCCTCTCACCTGACACACCTGCTGCTTGTATACGCGTAAGCAAATCCTATGACGTCATATCGGTGTTGAACCAACTACTACGTCGCTCTATTGCTCCATCACTCCTTCACCCCATCATTCCATCACTCCATGGCTCCATAATTCCACAGTGACTCCAAATTGACCCCACCACCACATCACGTAATTGGCCATCTGCAATCACATGACAACTCGGTGATTAGCTGATCGGTGATTGGCTGGTCAGTGTTCCCACAATGTATTTAATGGTGCAACACGATTGGTTCAACATCGATATGATGTCATATGGCTTACTTACGCATTTACAAGCAGTAGGGTTGTCAGCTGAGAGGCTTAGTTTGACAGCGGCTAATGTAAAAGGTGGATCGTCTTGGTTAGCTTCTACGCCAGGTAATCCATGGCCAGTTAGGTTAAAGTTTTAAATATTTTTGGAGGACCTTATAATTTTTCTGCAATTTTTTTTTTTGTATTTTTTAAAGTCATTCAGGGTCACTGACGTACAGCGATGGTCAAGCCAAAAGTTAAAATCACCTGGATACTACATGGTGGCAGTAGTCTGTAATGTATTATGCTTGCTGACTTCTAGGTATTTTTTCTGGAATTTTGGTTTCCAAGGTCATTTTAGGTCATAGGGTCAAGGTCGACATAGTATGCATCTAATATTGCAGTTGGCCATTTGTAATGTATTATGCTTTGCTGACTTACGAATTTTTTCTTGAGTTTTTGGTTTTCAAAGTCATTCTAGGTTAATGGGGTCAAGGTCATTGCCATTGGCTTCCAATATGGTGGATGGGTGATGTCTATCAGGATGGTGGTTGCCTACCAAGATGGTGGCCTCCTACCAAGATAATGGCCTCCAGTAATGTATAAACAAATGAACTAAAAACAAATATGACAGCCTCCATTAACATATAAACAAAGATGGCTGCCTCCAGCAGCATGTAAAACAAATGAAAAACAAAAATCAAGATGGTGGAATGAGTATAGGTGAGGGGAGTGTGGGTGAGGGAGTCAGTCGTCTGCTGGAGTCGAACGTGAGTGAGTAATTGGGTGTGATGGGGGCACCGGAAATTTTTTTAACATTTTAAAAATAATTTTTAGTAATTTAATAAAAAAATCATTTTCTTAAATCTAAATGAGATTTTAGACTAAATTTGCTTGTTTTAGTAAGCAGATTTGGCTTAAATTTGATTGTTTTTAGCTTAAACGTGCTTGATTTAGCTCGTTTTTTTAGCTCTCATATTAAACTTGCAGATTCGCTTAAATTTTTGTGTTTCTACCTTAATTTTTAAGGTTTTTACTCTGTTTTTCATTTTATAAAACCTGTTCACTAAAAAATCACTGCAATTTTCAAAATGAAATAAAATTTAGCCATTTTGAAGCTGTTTTCAGGTTGCTTTTTTTGGCCTGAAAAAAAATTCCTCGAAATCACGAGAGAAAAAAACATTGTAAATTAACGAGAAAAGCATTAAAAATCACGCAGTTTCATGCAAAAAAGTCGATTGTCCTATACCTACTCATATACTACTCCCGAGTGGTCACTCTACTGTCTCACTACTCCGTGGTACTTTTTACCCTAGTTACTACTGAGATTATCCTGTCGGTATGAGCTTATCGACCTACTGAAGCTAGTACTTCATTGACGGATGTCATTCAGAATGAGTTACTGTAGTTGGATTATGGACAGTTCACTTCAGAAAGCCCTGCTTCATTTATTATTGTCGTTTATCTAATGAACGATATTCAAGCATGGATCAAGGGAAAGTGTGAACGTAATATAAACATAATCATGTCGGCATAAATATGATCATTCTTATTATAACTTATAGTAAAATATTTTTTGGTCTTCCACCAATGTTTTAGGAAATTTTTGAAAAACTTTTTTCTATGCTAGATGTGTAATATTATGCGTTTACAACAACGTTACTTTTTTGAAAGTGCATAACTAATTATGTAAGCCAGTGTCTCAAATTCTGCTTTTTATAGAACTTCTATAATACTCGCTTGTTAAAATAAAATATGGCCTTTATACACTCCATAGCAACATGCTTTAAAAATTATCTTTAGTTTAATTGGCGTGTTAAATTATCGCTGCGTGCGTTAAACAGAAGAAACCAGCTTTGCTCGTCGCCAAGTTGAAAAATGGCACGACACTGAAATACTTTCCGTAATTTTTTTGGGTAACGTAACTGTGCGTTACGAACGCCAGTTTTTTTTTACGTGGAGATACCGGCAGATGCGGGATGCGATCATTTTTCAAAGGTTGGCCTTTCTCAGCGGCGAATCGGGACAGACGCTGGGGAAACTCAACTTGGCTGCCCGTGATGGGCCAGGAAGTTGGTCCGTCTTTTTTTTTTTTTTTTTTTTTTCCACCGGTATGTTTTTTCTTCTCTGTTTGCCACAACGCAGCGAGATTACGCTGGTCGACACTTAATTTCCTGCTCTCAATGGGTTTATTAAAGCTTTTGTTACCTCCATTTTCCACTTTACCCGTCTTTCGCAAACATGTGTTTGCCCACTGCTGTACTCGGATGAGGAACACACACGGGCCTTAAGACTGTTGGGTACTAAAAAAATAATCTATACACAGTATAAAACAAAGTCGCCTGGTCGCGTGTGTCTGTGTATTCGGCTAAGGCTTCTAAACTACTTCATAGATTTTGATGCGGTTTCCACCATAGTTTAGAGAATTTCTTGAGAAAGGTCCGCATTTTGTCTTAAAATTTTATTGTGAAGTCGAGTTGAAGGCCAAAATTTGACATTGTGACAGGGCCTTAGAAGGCACGACGTCGATTTTGATACAGAAGGTGTATATCCGAGGTGTAAATAGTGTATATTGAATAGTTAAACTGTGTTTTAAAAGGTATTTGTATTAATTTGTATGAGATGTATTGGTTATAATAAGTACTCACCAAAGAGTATTATTCCCTTTAAAAGGTGTAATTATTGTTATGATCGTAGTTTATGTTTTGAGGGAATAATTTGTATTTGTAGTTGTCCATTTAAATTGAAAATCGGTTCTATTAATTATTGTTTTTGTGACAGCCACTTTCACGGAATTCAATAATAATTATATTCCATTCACGGTTACTCTCAACATATCTGAAACCCTTCTAAAATTCTACTATCAATATTCCTCCGCCCTATGCAAACAAGGCTTAGCCGAGTATTTCGACGAGGTTCGAGCGTAAAACACGTACGCATTTTGTCAGGGCTCAGAGCTTTTTTTTTTTGCAGGGGTTGTACGTAGCAATTGACGTACACGCGAGCAAGACGTAATTCGTGTCGAAAAGGTCCGCGATAACTTCAGCTCCGGGTTATTAATCTCCCGTCGGGGAGTATCAGAGCTTTACCGTATCGCATTACTCTAGGTGTCATTTAATCTCCCGCTTCTTGCAAACCGGTCCCCCGGGGGCACTCGCTAACAGTCCGGTCTGCAAGGAACGTGATAAACGAGGCGCGCAGAACCTTGTTGACGCGAACGTGAAAGCGGAGTGATCGCGTGACAGAGTGAATGTTGTCTTGAGACGTGGAATTGCAGTACACGAAGCGTGACATCGCCCCTGTCGGAAAGAGATGGCGCATGCGCCAACAGGACTACTGCAAAGAAAGCGAACGTGTGCGAAACTTCACAGTCACAGTGCATAGTCATAAATCTGAGGCAGTGAGAATTGAGGGAAGTCAGCGAAAATAGTGGAAACTGAGCGACCGATAATCGGTGCCTCGTAAATTAATACGATGGCTGAATTTAACTGATTTATTTGTGATTCCCACTAGATGTCGAGAATTCCACTGCCAAAAGTCACTTGTTTCCAGTTCATTTCCTTGATTTTATAGTCGGCATTAGCTTATCAACTGAATTTCGTTTAATGCTATTTCACTGATTGATATCACTGATTCGAGCTTAGTAGAGTGTGGAGAAGAGCTGTTTCTGACTAGTACAGATAAAATTGTGTACACGAACAGGTACATACATACATACATATAGGCTGTTCACGATAAACTGAACACTTTTGAAATACCCGATTAAGATGTACTTGTGTCGCATTGTGTACTCTCCTCTCCAAACATACGCAATATGTAATATTAATATTCCCATGAACCTGGTCACTTTAATCATGCGTCGGCCAAGTGAAGCTGTACAATTATCAAAAAAGTAAATAGTTATAAAATTTGCACTTTTTTTTACACGTATTATGCATTTAAAAAAACCCGAGAGCAAAATAAATTGTTTAAGTATTCACAATAATTTAAGTAAGAGATTCTTCATTCAGTGTTAAGACATGGAACTACTTCCCCCTCCGTCGTTGCCAACTTTACAGGGCGCATGTAGGCCAGTGTGCCAGTTAAATCACATGCAGGTAAGAGCAATGACATTTTTCCAAGGTAGATTTTGAAAATGCTCATTTTAGCGTAAAAAGCCTATACACATACACACAAACCAACACACGCAAACATTTAAGAAGTTTCACAATTTTGTATTAATATTAAACAGAGATTGATGATCTAGCAGTTGAATGTGTTAAATTCTTGCGAATATATTGTAATATCACGTGATGAAAGTTGAAAAAAGTTTAGTTTGTGCCAGTTCCCTCCTTTTGCTTACATTTACTTGAAATCCCGGGTTACACTATCCATAATCGTACACTTAATTCCCTGCTTCTTTAAGCATAGGCCTGTACTATGCGACGGTGTTTTAATAGAGAGTTATCTCACAAAACTACGCATGTAAGGTTAATGCTTGCCAACAATTTTAGGTGAAAATAGAGAGAATAGCGCTCAACAGAGAGGTATTGAACGCTGGTAAGTACAAAGTGATGACGGAGCGGCAGCGGAATGAAGCTGCCCGGGGGAAACGGGAGAGACCCGAGAAAACTCTCCGTCCAAAGGCAACGCCCGCCACGTTTCTCACATGCGAAAAATCCCGGCGAACCCGGCCGAGCATCGAATCCTATTCATCTTGGAGGAAGGCGAGTAGTCTGACTACTATACCACCGCGGCCCCTTATAAACCGAGAAATTTATGTGTGACTTTGATTGCCGTGTGACGCAGGAAAATATACTGTGAAATGCCTGCATCTGTTAAAAAATAAAATTTATCGGTTCTTCGGGCGAGGAATATCACTTGCTTCATATTATTATAGGCTGTTCACGGAAAAACGAGCACTTTTTAAAGCCCTGCTTAAGATCTACTTGTATGCACGTTGTGTATTCTTCCGCCTTATGTAAAATTAACATTGCCATGGGCCTCATTCCTTAATTCATGCGTCGGTCAAGTGAAACTGTGAAAATATTAGAAAAAATAATAATTTAAAAATCTGCTCATTCATTTTTACACTTAGGTGCATTAATAAAAACACAAAACGAAAGAAAAAGTTAAAGTCATCACAAATGGTTAACTAGCACTTTTTATTCGACGTTAAGATATGGAATTACTTTACATCCATCGTTACCAACTTTACTAGGCGCATGTCACTAAGTGCCCCAGTTAAAATATATGTAGGAGGGAGCTGTGACTTTTTTCTGAAGTCGATTTCAAAAGTGCTCACTTTATCATGAACAGCCTGTACATGTTTTTTCATAGCGTAGCAACGTGATGGACGAAAATTTTACACATTTTCGAAGCTGAAATTGCTACACTTACAGTGTTCCGCACGTGTGCATATAATATGGAAAAACCGATGATTGTTCCATACTCTCCGCTGGCCGATTAAGAAGACAGCCTTAATGTGCACTTTTAGACAGTCAGGAATCCACTCTGATCAGATTCTGAAATTTTCTGTTGTCCACGCATTACCTGTATACATTACATCAAGAAAATAAAGTCAATTATATGTATACTTTTTTTTAAATACGATATGCTGGTTTTACAGAAGAAAAGAGTGCCATTAAAAAAGTTAAACTCACACGGGCGTGATGAGTGAACTTTCATTTAAAACGGTACATTTATAATATTTTTCACGGCACGTTTTCAGATCATAAACTCAAATAGCGACGACATCCGCGCCTGAACTGATATGCAACCACATTCTCATGTGCATTGTGTACGCTTGTCAGCTTAGCCCGAAAAAAATGTATGCGTCCCTTGTAGACGTAATGCGATCGTTTTTTACAAATCGCTTATTTTAATGGCTGTCACTTTGTCCCGATTTCAACATGGTTGACACAAACATGGCTGTGAAAAAGAAGAGCCTTTTATTTTAACAGCTCAAGAGCTGTCTACAGGATGGGAAAGGGAATAAAAATAAACGAGATATGAACCGAACACTTCTGTCGGCGGCATTCAACAAAAAATAATTTTACTATTATGACTGAATGCCGCAACAGTGCCTCTCTTATTCCAGATAAAACGTGAACGGTAATGCTTCTAGCATTGATTTAGTTTTGTTTAGAAAGTTATTTATAAATTCTTCCTTGATGAAATTAATATTATTCACATTCAACTTACGTATAAACCTAAAATAACACACGTTTAAAACTCGATCCTACACACCAAACCTTACATCACTAGCAGACGAGGATCGAGATGCGAGTGCAACGTTAAATTATTATTTTTTATTGTGATGTACATTGTTGTGGTCCCTCAACCAGATTCTAAACCACTCTCAGTTGACTATGCAAATACCTGAGGTGCGAGCTGGTAGATTTACAAATGATAATCTGTTAATGCAAAACTACACGTTTATTCTCAGCTTGTTTGCAATTATATATAACACACAACGATGTCAAAATAACAACAAGTATGCCATGTAGCAACATACTTGATTGAAGCGTCAGAACAGATTCTGCAAGGAAAAGGAGAAATATCATAGCTGAGATAGTAAATTACTTTCATACATTAACGCTCGTAATTCGTTGCGCGTAGCCTTCCCCTAACTGACGACCTGCACTGGGTTACGGGATTCACCTACCACTGAATGATACGTCGACCACGCACGAAGCTCCTCCGTCGTGGGATGATCCAGGTGTCCTCGCAGCTAACTGGCTGACCTCCTCCGTCGCCTGGTGTCTCCTGCTCACCGACTTGCAGACGCCCTGCCCTGGAGTCCGTCACGCCTTAGTATCGCACATAGTGGGGGGGGGGGGCGTGACCCGGAACTGTACGTCCCTTTATAGTAGCCGAGATGACGTCGTTGCCACTCTGCAAAACGCCCTGCCTTCCGTCTTCGGAGCTATGACCTCGCCAGAATGGCCGACGTAAGGAAAACCTGCCGGGGTGCCGCGGGTTCGTGTCCCGGTGCTCACAGAAAGACCCTCCTTCTCTGAGCGCAGCCGTCCTCGGCTGCAGTGGAGGCGACTGGAAAGGCTGCTGGGACAGCGATGACAGGTGTCGAGAGCGGCAGAGAGTGGCGACGTGACGAGCGAGGCATGACGCAACGCCTACCATATGGCAGGCAGCAATGGGACGGCGTAGAGACGGCCCCCCTTCGGAGCCATGACCTCGCCAGCATGGCCGACGTAAGGCAAACCTACCGTGGCGGCGCGAGTTCGAGACCCGGGGGTCACAACAACATGCTGCAAACACGTTACTTCAAATCGTGTCATTCGCACGGAAATTCACATTATTTACAACGTTGTAAATGCAGCTGAATGGGAAGTTCAACACTTGCTTAGTACGAACATTAAACAGATTATACACGGTGGATTTGCACATATTTAGTCCTCATCTAAAGATGGCTTTGATATCTTAAGACTTTTTTCTTGTAGAAGCGCCAATGCCTAACGCGTACACACTGTCATAGTTAATAACTTACATAGTCGATTAGGCATTCATGCTTCAGTTAGAAACCCGTTCTTATTACGCCCATCTTGTTTGCTCTTTCAGTATTCTATAAATAACTCATAGTTTAATACTGTTACTCTACGCTATAAAATGCTTAGATCACTAGCACCTTACACCAAGACCACAGTCCAGCTAAATGGCTGAGTTATTAATTTTAGAGTAGTACATCAACGTATGCACAGGAAGAATCAAAATATTGCTTGCGTGCAGCATCCAAAACCTCAAATCATTATGCGCCCAGAAGGGTTAAAGAGACAAGTCACGCATTTCACGGGAAGTCGTGAAGTATTTCATGACGTAACTTGTATGCGTTTGCCTCGATGACGTAAGCAACCCATGTTGCACTTGTTACGAAGTGCGTATAGAATAAAGCCTTACGCACGTTTTAATTAACACATAGCTCGCCATGTCACCTTTGGGTTAATTCTGTGTCAAAAATTTTATAAAGTCACAGCTGTGTTCATGCTGTATAGTCTATTCTCGGTTCTACCACCTTTCTTGATTTACAACTTTGAAAAATCTCCCCCTTGATAGTTTTCAAAATAAGTCACGTATCACACGCGTTTTATACTTGTGTTGACATGAAAGTACCTTATTTTTGGATAAATTAAACTTTTACTTATATTTCATCTATAAAGTATAATATCTTATTTGTATTTAAGGGGAATGGTGCCCGAAAACCGTGCATCGACTTTAATTTTGGTCGAAAGTTGTTTTTCAGAGAATTTTTCAAAATTTTCGGCATGACAAGACAAAGAATAACTTCGAACACCTGCTTACATTGATAGATATTCACTGCCATTGCTAGGTGCTATCGGAACACTGATAGAAAATAAGAAAGAATATCTTACTTCTCATCCTCCATCAGTGCTCTCGGAATAATAAAAGTAGTGAATATTAAACAATGCAAGAAGTTGATAAAAATTAAGATTTAAGTCTTGTCATCCCAAAAATCTCAATAAACCCTCTGAAGAACAAATTATAACAAAAATCGAGTAAACATACTGCTTTCGTGCACCGTTGACCTTAATATAAATAAAAACACGGAGAAAATAGGGGTGTTAATAATAATACCTAGTAAGAAATAGTTCTCATGAAAAATATAATTGAACTGAGTGCTCACGAATGCGGTGCTCTGTCCCTTTGGTGTAATTTTGGTATACTCGGTTAAGCTCTGTTTGCACGAGGCGGAGGAATATCTTGACTAAAACTTCAGCAGGGCTTCAAAAAATTGGAATTTACCACGAATGGACAATATAGTCCATTCGCGGTTACTTCGGCCTTTTCTGAAGCCCTACTTGAGTTCTACTTCCAGGATATTCCTCCGCCTCGTGCAAACTAAACTTAACTAATCCTGGAGAATTACACCAGAGGGACAACGCACCACATTCGTACGCACTAAATGTAACAGTATTTTGTATAAGGACTATTTCTCACTAGGCGCTACCAACATACCTATTTTCTCCCTGATTTTTATTCAGATTATTTATAAATGAAGCATTATAATTTATAGATAAAATGTTAATAACATATCAATTTAACAGAAAAAAAGTAACTTTTACGAACACAAGTATAAAACGCTTGCTATACAGGACGTAATTAGGAAATAACAAACCACGTCATACATGGGGAGATTTTTCAAAGGGTTGATTCAAAAAGGCCGAAGAAACCGTGAATGGACAATAGTCAAAAATGCTGGTACGTTTTTTGTAGGTCGTATAGTTCTACCAAATATGCTACATCTGGGACCGAGAAAAGGATCGGGTAAAAGTGTGTGTGATTTTATACATGAACATAAAGTAAATGTACGTCTGAGCACTTGTTACATAATATTACAAACTTTTACACAAATACGTCCGTAATAAATATTAATTAATATGCTCCTATTCATGCCCACGCATTTTTTTTTTAAAAGTTTGAAATTTTTCAGAAGTTAAATTTGTTTACCGCTGAAACACGCATGCTCATTCACAAACAAAATTAGAAGTTAAATATTAGTTGTAATGGCTCCTGTATTGTATAGTTCAAACAAGTTGAAACCCCGGGCTACCGGAACTGGGGTACAGAAATGAACAGACCAGTCCGTCAGAGATCAACTGATACTCCCCCTTCCCCACCAGTCGTGGCAATACACTTCTCTTAGAATTGGGAGGGGGTCACGGTGGCTGAGCGGTTAGACTGCTCGCCTCCCACCAAAGCCGACCGGGTTCGATCCCCGGCCGGTGCACTCCGGATTTTTGCAAATGGGAATCGCACCTGACGATGCCGCTGGTCGGCGGGTTTTTCTCGGGGATCTCCCGTTTTCCCAGCCCAATCGTTCCGGTGCTCCTCCATGCTCGCATCACTCCACCCTCATCGGCTCTCAAGACCTCCATGTTAAGAGCCGCCCAAATACCTTCACTCACTCACTCTTAGATTTGGAGCGATGTCTTGCGATAGTTATTTTCCTGTCAGCACGTTATCTCCACGAACTTACAAGAAGCAATTTCAGAGAAACCTTTATCTCGGTGGAAGGAACTATGGTCAAAAGCGCCGAGAATTATTTGCAACGGCTTCGTCCGTTCCTTAGTGCTTTTTATATTCAATGACCTGAGTGAGGGATAAACTTCTTTCCCGCACTCGACACAGTGGCTTGGCAGGAGGGGGTATAAACGAGGCGGAGAAGATACTATATTTCACCCTCGGTTAACCTTTTGTCATCCCTCATGAAAGTCTTCTGCGGGGAAGAGGAACAGGAAATGGAGACAGCTTGAAATCGACAAAATTTCATTTCGAGAGTAATCTTTTTTTCCCCCTCTCTTCCTTATCTAACCCCCCCCCTTTTTTTTTCTCGTCCACCACTGCACAGGTCTCCATGAATTTCACGTCCTTCAGGCTCACTTCCTATTCTCTCAAATGGGCGAAATTTAATATCATTTCATGACACGCCAGCCTCCGACTGCTACAGAGGAGAAAGATTAAATGCTCGAGATAAAGACTGTATATCCTCGGTCCTCCACAGTAATTTGTTCGCAAGTGGCAGACACGATTTTAAAAGGTTGGAGAACTTCAATTGAGTTCAATTTTTTTTTTTTTTTTTTTTTTTTTTAATGAGGCGAGAAGTTACTGCTGCTGCAAATGAAACCTTTAAACCAGAAAAGAAAAATTAATCATTTTAATTCTAAGCGAGAATGTTGCAAACGTACGGGCATTAAGGCTCCCGCCTACCTGGAGCTATTTACCGCAAAGGAGGTAGAGAAGCGCCAGAGCGATAAGGATCATAATACTACTCGCATCAAGTGCGCACATTGCCATTAAGCGCAAGGCTCTGTCTGAACTGGTGTGCAGAGTTCTCGCCATGTTGTATTTTCCAATGGGATTTAAAAGCGGTGACAGGGGCAGCAGTGATTTAATGGTTAGTCTGCTCGCCTCCCACCATGACGAACCGGGCTCGATCCCCGGCCGGGTCACTCCCGGATTTTCGCACGTGGGAATCGTGTTGGACGATGACGATGGTGGGCGGGTTTTCTCGGGGATCTTCCATTTTCCTTGCCCCTGCGTTCCAGCGCTGCTCCATATTTACCTCGCTTCACCCTTGTCGGCTCTCAATACCTCACTCACGAGAACAAGCACACAAGTTGAGAGTACTGCGTTTAGCGGCGATGGCGCACTTGAGGGGCGTGGCAGTGTCGTCCTTATTGTTCCCGTGCTTTTCGGTCTCGAACGCGGGAAAAAAAATCCATGCAGTACTTGCTGCTCTAAATCCCGCTCTCGCAGTTCTATACCTAAGAAACGCATAATACTTCCCGGTAAAGCTGTTCCCGAGAAAGTGAGCACTGTGGAAATAAACCTCAGAAAAAAATCACTGCTCCTGCATGCATGTATTTTAATGGACGCACTGAGTGACATTCGTCCAGTTAAGTTGGTAACAACGGATGTAAAGTAGTTTCATATATTAAATTAAAATAAAAAGTTCTTGGTAACCATTTGTGATAACTTAAATTTATTTATTTTGCTTCGTTTGTTTTTTATTCATCGAAGTGTAAAATGAGAAGGTTTTTAAAGTATTTACTTTCTTAATAATTTCACAGTTTCATTTGACCGACGCAGGAATAAAGTGACGAGGCCCAAGGCGGAGGAATACACAACGCTTAGGCCTACTCAAGTAGATATTAAGCACGGCTTTCGAAAGTGTTCACTTTACCGTGAACAGACTATAGCCAGTTTTCAACGCCGAGTAGCGAGACAGATTAAGGCTTGAGCTGCTGGCCGCGCGTGCGCGTGTGTGTGTGTCACGCGTGTTTGCGACGTGTGGTGTCCCGTCACAAAGGCAAACCACTCACGCACGAGGCGAGGAGGGGCACAACGGCTGTCGGCGACGTCTCTTTGATCTCCCATCCGCTGCAGCATCCGTGGTCCAGGCGAAGAGAGCAGTAGTGGGCGCTGAAAGGTGTGTTGATCCCTGGCGCTGGGCACACTTGGCTGGGCTGCTATATACCGTCCGCTGCCGCGTTGGGCGACTCGGTAGAGTCCACTGCCGCGGCGTGAAGGGGTACGGTCGAGTATGGTTGGGCGGGAGCTGCTCCGCGAGCGCACTACTACCTGTCATAGAAACGTTATTCGCGCAGCGCTGTATTTAACAGCTCGTTAGTACAGATTAATGTTATGAGTTTGGTATGTACAGCACCAGCTGTGTCACATGATCCCCCCTCTCCGGCGGCGAGAGCCATCCCCTACACTGCCTCCCCTATTTTCCCTCCCTCATAGTTGCGCAAAGATTATTTTCTCACTTGAACTTAATTATAATACGTGTTCTTTTTTTTTTTTTTTAACATGTCACGTATCATTTGCGTTTTACTTACTTTTTATCTAAAAAATGTTCATATTTCATCTACAATCAATACGAATTATAACGGAGGGAAAACAAGACTTGGTAACGCCTTGTAAAGGCTATTCACGGTTAAGTGAGCCCTGTCAAAATCAGCCTTTTCAAAATACTACTACCCGTAACTGCGTATATGAAAAAAAATACCGACTGACTAGTAAACATCCAGTAGAGTTGGTAACGAGGGAGCGAATGTTGTTCCTCACATTACACTTTAATTAAAAATGTTAGTTAAACATTTGCGAATACTGAAATTATTTATTTTACGTTCATTTTTTTTTTAACGCACATTGGTGTAAGACCTAACATATTTGTAAAATATTTACTTTGCTTATAATATAACAGTTTTACTTGACCAATGCATGGATGAAATGATCAGGTCCATGGAAATGTTAATTTAACATTTGTTGGAAGAATACAAAATGTGCATGGAAGTAGATATAAAGCAGGGCTTTCAAAAGTGCTCACTTTACCCCGTGAACGCCTTTGAGAAATAGTTCTCATAGGAAATATAATTAAACTGAGAGCGCATGAATTCGGTACATTGTCTCTGTGGTGTAATTTTCTAGACTTGGCTAAGCATTTTTTTTTTTTTTTGCGTGAGCCGGAGAAATATCCCGGAATTAAAACTTAAAAGGGGCTTCAGAAAAGTTGGAAGTAACAGCGAATGGACTATAAAAAATATATTTTTTTTCTTTCATTTCAGAAGAGGAATGACGTTGGGTTTCTTTTGATGAGCGCGTACCCATTAGCTGACTGGCTGCGCGGCCCTTGTGTCTGGTTGGCTACTGAGTGTGGTGGAAACGTTTCCCATTGGTTCGTGCTGCCGAACGGTCGGGCCGTATTGCTGGCGTGTGCGGCTCGACTTCGCGGCGCAGTCCGTTGTTTCGCCTCTGTACTGTAGGGTGTTCTGTGTGGCTAAACACGTGCCTGATTTCCATCACGGAACATTTCGTAGAGTGGAGAGTGTATCGGAGAGTTTCATTCGGCTCTTTAAGGGGGGCCATATACTGAAACGTTTTCTGTGGAACCGTCGTTTGCGCGTAAACGCGTTGTCTATGTAAATAAAAGTTCTGGAAATACGAATTTTTGCCAGAAAGGAAAAAAAAAAAAAAAAGCTATTGTCTATATCTCTATATTTTTACGTTTATCATATTAAGTGTGTTAATGGGAAAAAAAAACCCCGTGAAATTGGTCAAATATAGCATTTTTAAAGTTTGCCTATGCAGTTTCCTTAAGCGGTAAGAGAAGTACGATCATACACACGTTGTTTCATCTGTGGTTTTTCATCTCGTGAAATAAAACCCCATTCTTACAGATCTAATTTCCACAGTGTACACGCCTTGCGCCTAGGAGCGATAAGGCACTAGGCGTGCGTGTTAGTGTCGCCCTTATCGCTCCCTCTCTTCTTGACCTTGGACGCGGGGTTCTCACGGAGGTCCATCCCACTCTTAAGTGCATCTACCCACCCCCCCCCCAAAACTTTTCAAATTTGCGACACCCGCAACCATAAATAAACTCTTTCAAAGCAACTTAAATTTATGGTTACGGTTGTTGCGAATGAGCAAAGAATTTGACGAGTGGTGTACTCAAGCCGACATACCACCTGTTTCGTTTCCCATGAAGAATGTTCTGTAGGCTGTTTGCGGTTAATCGAACATTTCTGGAATCAACGTCTGAAAAAATTTCAGTGCCCCTACGGGCAGTCTGAACTGGCATTGGCCCAGCAAAATTGGCAATGACGGATGGATAGTAGGTCCACGAGTTAATACTGAATTAAAAGCTTAAGGTAAACATGTACAAATAATGAGATAATTTCCATTGCTAACTGTTTATTCTAATACATATCAGTGTACGAATTAGCAAATTTGTTTTCTAATAATTCCACCGTTAAACCTCACCGACGCTTGACTATAAGTACATATTACGGGCACTGGTGGAACCACAGCAGGGGGGGGGAAGGGGAAAATCTCCCCCCCCCCCCCAATGTGAGGCCGTTTAGTGAATAATTATCACCAAAAATATTTTTAGCCAAACATAAATTAGTAGGCCATTATCTACTTCGAAAACGTTTAGTGTCCCTGTTTCTTTCCATCCTACGGCTGTAACACAATTTTAACGAATTGAGTTATTTTTTTTTTACAACAAAGAGAAAACATTTTACATTTCATTTTACGTGGCAACACAATACTAATCTAGCTATTTTTATTGTAAGTATGTACACGTTTGCTGTAACGCCGTGGTGGGCGCTGGCCGCTGGCTGCTGGCGTCGTATAGTTGATGTGCATCTTCATAGATAGCAGGCAGCAGCACAGTTGACTTTCTTAGACTGTCAGTGAAGGAAACGCCAAGTAAATGTTGAAGTATGTAGCAAGAAATGTCTCATAAAATGGCGAACCATCATGAAGTCCAAGTGAAAACAAATGTGAGTAGTCCTAAAAGAAATTTCTACTAACTTAAACATTAATGCAAATAATTTTCACAATGTATATTTGTCAACAATTGCATACAACTAACACAGAACATCAGTTATCAACATTTATGTATTTTTTTTAAAACTTAAAGTGGTGATTTATAAGTGATATAAATAGAGTGGCAAAATTTTGCTAGCACGATTCGCAAGAAAGACCACAATAATAGACGTTTACGAAAACGAATCTGATAAATTTAACGGTTATAACTCGGTCACGTGACTAAGTTTGTTAGATTACTAGGGGATTTAACACTTTGGTATCGAATGTTTAAAAGTAAAAATCCGTAAACGATCGATCAAAATAATATGTAAAATTATTTATTGTTAGCGACTTGGTTTCCAATACAGGCACTGGAACAAAATCGTTGTCTCAAAATACTGCAGTAGTTTCGAGTGCTTGTCACGATGCCAGTACAACAGTTCTAAATACTGCTTCAAATATATTGGTTACTGTATTGGTCTAGAAATAGACGATGACACGAAACGAATTCTTCTAGAGAGTCCTTCGGAGCCACCCGAAAATTACTCATATCCATTCTCTAATCGTTCTGTTTCGGGAAAACATATAAGGCAATTCGTGAGGAAGAGCCACTTGCAGGTTCAGAAAATTAGCTTGTATTGTCTCATGTCAAAAAGGGTTTGTTTCGTAAATATTGCACCTGGTTTACCAATCGCAGTGAGGGTGGTTATTGCAAAAATGTTCATCTCAGAAATATTGTTACAGAGCAGCTCACGGAACTTCAAAAATATGGTGGGTGCTCAAGGTTCACTTGAAAACCATAGAAACCATCAATATCATAGGAATATTGTGTCTTCCGGAAAAAAATACTTCCAGAGAACATATATCACCATGATGAGGAAGTCATAAATCTTGCAAGTAAACAATGATTATCTCGGGCTGACGAAAACCACGAGTGATTCTTAAAACCATCACTATGCTCGGAAGGTAAAACATTCCCTTTCGAGGCCACAGGGATGACGGTTCTGTCTCAGCTCATGACATAGCAGCCACCAATGAAGGAAACTATGTCGCGTTTCAGGTAGGATGCTGCAGACAAAATTCTTGAACAAGATTTGCAGTCGTCCTCCTCTAGGGCTACATATACAAGCAAAACAACCCAAAACGTTATTATTGAATGCTGCAGAACGGAGATTACAGACATCACTGTAGAGAGGGTTGCCAAGTCTCGATTTTATTTAATAATTTTTGAGAATCTCCTGATTTGTCAAACAAGGCACAAATGAGCCTGATCCTTCAGTATGTTCATTTTGGCGACAGCAATGATCTAAGGGAAGATTTTATCACTTTCATAAATGCATTTGTAAATTTATGCGAAGCTGTTAATCAACGTACAGAAATTCAAGCTGATATCTTTGACTTTGACAGAAGTCATCATCCAGCCGGAATCGAGAGTTCTCTAACTGGAGGGGCATTAGGTATTACACTATCTACCGAAATATAATTGGGTACATGTCCACAATGTCTGCTCGGTGGTTGTCACCCCCATTAGAATCTCGTAGGGTCACCTCTTGCTGCTATAACAGCAGCCAACCTGTCTGGCATGCTCCCTACGAGTGTTTGCAGGACATCCATGGGGATTCGTCGCAATTCCTCTTGCAGCCATTCCATGAGCTGGGCAATGGATTTTGTCCGCTCCTGACGAGCCCTTTCCCGGCGATATAATTCGTCCCAAAGATGTTCTATAGGGTTGAGGTCGGGGCTCTGGACGGGCCAGTCCAATCGGCGTGCCACTGCATAGTAGCCCTTGAAACATGGCACCTGGCATTGTCATCCTTGAAGTAACATGGGTCCATTATGTAAAAACGCCACAATGTTGGGAGCATTTCATTATCCAGAATGTTACAATAGGCCTCTGTGTTCATGCTACCACGGACAAACACCAGCGGTCGTACGCCGAAGGCCGTGAAACACAAGTCAACTGACGTACTCAATTACTTATCTTCACGGGTGCCCAATTACTTTTTGGTAGAAAGTGTATTATCCTAGGAAAATTTAAATCATTGGGATCGTCTCTTGATGATTGTGTAGGCATCGGAACTGATGGATGCTCTGTTATGATTTCTAAAAAGGAGCTGTCAAAGAAATTCAGATGGAAGCATCAAATGCTGTCATGACTCCTTGCTACAGTCATAAGCTTAACAATGTTATTTCACAGTCATCTAAAGTTAAGATCATTGAAAACGCAGTTGATGTAATGAAAGAGGTACAGTTCTTCGTAAATTTTTGGGGCATAAACTTGCGCAGCTTTGAAACACAAGATGGGTTGAACGACATGATGTGGGTTCTCCATTTACCACTGAAATGCCTGCAATTGTTGAAGCTTTGTCGAAAATATCCCAATGGAACTATGAGGTTACAGTTGCAAAGGAAAAAGTTATGATTGCTGCTGTGCTGGAGACGCAGTTAATTGTGGGGTTATTCTGTCTCAGTGATGTGCTTGCTTTAACACTTCCAGTGAGCCAGCTTTTCTAAAAAGAATGTCTTGACCTCACAATAACGCATCTTCTAACCAGCATTTTAAGGTTTTGTTTAGTTAAATAGAAGAAATGGCAAGAAACTGGACATTGAACTCCGAAAACCTAGAATTTGTGGGCGCCAAGACCATAATCCAAATTATGCATTTTCTTATATTGAGGACTATTACATAATTTGTGTGCATAGTCTTCTTTTAGATCACATTGTAGGTGATCTAAAAGAAAGATTTTCATCTGAAGTACTTGAAGTTTTTAAGCTACTAGTTTTACTCCCGGAAATAATTAACAGGGATTTTTCGCAAATGAACAGTGCTGTTGAGTGTGTTATCAGCCGTTTCACACATTTGCTCGGTGGAAGTAGAGAATTGCAACTTCTTAAGATCAAGGGAGAGGCGTCACATTGGCAACAGAAATTGAGAAGTGATGAAATCGCAATGCAGTGCTTCCAACAACAGAAGTGACTGCACTCGAAGCATGCGGCAGAGATTTGTATTCTATCATTCATACTATTTTGCAAATCCTCTGCAATATTCCTGTTAGTAATGCCAGTGCAAAAATAAGTTTCTCAACTTTACACCTTACCAAAACTTGGCTTCAAAGTACAATGCTGGAATATCGACTTATAGGCTTAGCACTTCTTCACATTCATTGTGACATACAGGTAGATCCTCAGAAAGAAATAGAAAGGTCAGCTAATATGGGTAAATGCGGTACGATTTTGTAATTAAATGTGGCTGTAACACTTTACATAGCCCTATTTCTAAGAGTTAAATTTTCGATTGTATTATTTATGTAATATCATGTATGCTAATAGTGAGGTGGCAAGTGTGGCTTTTTATCCATTAATATAGATATTTCTAAGTGATCAAAGAACTTTACATGCTATATATGGCATGGGACACATTTTAAATGTAAGTCCGCATTTATAAAGAATTTAAAGGATTTTTTGTGATGCGCCAAACATGGATGGTTAATTTTATACATATACATTATAAATGTTACTGTAGTTTATATTCACAGAGACTATGGTTTCCATGTATACAGAAAATATGATATTTTATAGTAGAGAATTGTTCTGTTGTTACTGTGCGAGCATCATGCTCACTTGACAGTTAATTAGTATTATGAGAAGTGTTGTAATTTGTTTGGCTTCAATACATTACACTAATCTTTGTATTTTGTTATTGTAACATGACAATTATGATTTCTTCTTGATCATTTTTATTTTTAGAGTAATTTGTGAGTTATCAAAACAGAGGCTTGTTGTAACATGATAAATATTGTGGTTAAGAATTGTGTACATAATCTCCAGTTATTGTTGCTATTATTTTTCTTTCTTACATTGTTAAAAGGCCTATCAGTTTATATATGTATATATATATATATATATTCATAAAAACACCAGTAGTGAAACCAATTGGGGGTGGGTTAATTGTGGCATTGTGGTTAGATTAGAAACTACCCCCCTTTTTTTTACTCAAACAAATTCTATCTTAAAAAATATTAATTATTCTACTACTAGTATATTCTATGTTTAGTTATGAAAACTGCTTAAAAAACACCATTTTGCACCTTGAAATCCAAAAAATTTCCCGGGGGAGGACCTCCGGATCCCCCGCTTTATTGGGGGGATTGGTGTTCCTTTGTAAAAAGCTATGTTTCCCCCTCCAAAATGGTTTTCTGGATCCGCCCCTGATTGTGGGAGGATGTACGCTGTACATGCAAGTAGATCTCAAGCATCGCTTTCAGAAGTGTTCTGCTTGCCGTTAACGTACTCCAGTGAATACGAACCGCTCAGTCTAGGACACTAACTTGGATTACGAATCTGTAACCAACGGAAAACATCAGGGGACCGCGATTACATTATCTATACATATTACAAGACAAAGTCGCCCCCGCCACGTGTGTCTGTGTATTCAGCTAAGACTTCTAAAGTGTCCAATGGATTTTGATATGGTTTTCACCATAATTTAGAGAATTTATTGAGAAAGGTTCAGGCATATAATACATTAATATTTAATGTAAGGATAGTAGAGAAAAGTAGACGTTTTCTTATCAGTCGGAAAAAGCCTCTTTTCGGTGCTCAACGTTGACTAAACCATAAGGGATACACCACATTAATGTACTGCAGAAATGTAGATCTCAAAAAAGTATTTTAAAAAATCCATGACAGCATATGTTTATCATTTAAGGATAACCCACAGTAACCGTTCTTGTCTTCAAAAATTTGATTTAAAACAGGGGTTCTTACTTACGAAGACTTTTTGTACAATACAGTATTAATCCTATGTTAGTTACCTTGAGTATTCAGTATATATACTTGCTGTAAAACTAAACATCGTCGTATTTGTAAATCACATCCGAACGAGGCAGGGGTGTGTCGCTAGTAGGCCATAAATGTCATTCCGATGTGTTACGTTGCACAATTGTGTACATAAATTACCAGCGTTCCTGGCGGACGATTCGCGAACAGAAGATGGCTGCTAGCGCTCCTAGATACCACCCGAGGATCTTCACAACACACTCTGGTGGCGAATGTGGGAATCAAAGATGGCCGCTAGCGCACTAGCGGCTGATGGGACGACAAACAAGATGGCTGCCTCCAGCCGAAGATGGCAAAAAAAGATGGCCGCCACCAGCAAACGACATAAAACAAGATGGATGTCAAACAATATGGCCGACTCCAGCAGACGAGATGGTTGATGGAAGGAATATGACAAAACCTGTCCGGAAATAATAGAGAACGAAGGAAGAGAGAGAGAGAGAACGAGAGGAAGAGAGATAAAGAACAAGAGAAAATGCGGAAGAAAGAAAACTTGGGAGGACCCCGAGGAAACACTCGGAATGCAAGAACGGGAAGTGAAATCCAAAATAGCCGCCATCGTAGATGAATGACTGATTAGGAAGATTCTAGATGAAATGCAAGAGCAGGAAGACACGTACTGGCTGGCAAGTGCACTGGGCCTGAGTAGGTCGAAGTAGACGTTAAAGGTTTAAGAATACGAATAAGAACAGAACAAATTAAAAGGTCACCAGTCCCCGACTTAAGGCCATTACTGGGCGCAGTTATAAAAAATAAAATTTTAAAACTAATATTTGTTGAAATGTAAGATTTCTTGAGGTATAAAAATTTATGCTTATGCAATTTAAAATTACGTATGGCTAAGAGATAAATTTTATGTTCTAAAAGAAAAAGTTACATTAATTTTAAAATAAAATTCAAATGTTAAAATCGGTGCCTGTGTTTCCTTCCCTTGGACACCTCATCCTACTCTAATGTCCTCCCTAAACGGAGACAGAGGGCTGGTGTTGTTGGTTTGCGCTGTCCATGTTATGTTCTGTTGGTGCTGTGTTGTGTTGTATTAGTGTCTATGTTATGTTGTTAGTATTGATGTTATACTCTTGTGTTGGTGTTGTTTTCATTATGTGTTGTTGGCGTGTAATGTACAATTATTTTCCGGTTATTGATGTCTTGTTATTGTTCATTTGACATCGATACCAATAATTGTCCTCTATTTGCTTTATGAAATGTTCTTTGAAGTGTCCAAGGGACAGCATAATAATTCTTTAAGAATACAGAGGAGAAAATTAGCCGCTTCAATTTGGGAACTCCAGACGCCGTCCGCCAATCTGGAAGTTACTGGCCAGCCGGCAGCGTAACCAAACGGAATCTTTTCGCGACACCGCAGTAGCCAATCACACACAAGGCTCGTTCCCACAATCCCACGCAGCCAATCAGCGAGTGGATGCGCCCAATCAAAGGAACCGTCACGCTATCCTACTTCTGTACACTTACCGCTTCTGTGTCTCGGACATTAAAAAAAGTCTCGGGGACGCGGTGGTGTAATGGTCAGACCACTTGCCTTCCACCTAGGCGAACCCGGTTCGATTCCCGGCCAGGTGCCCCCCCCCCCCCGATTCACGCATGTGGAAATGGTGCTGTACGATGTCGCTGGTCGGTGGGTTTTCTCGGGGACTTCCCGTTTCCCTTCGCCCTTGCATTCACAACGCTGCTCCATACGCAACTCGCTTCTCAAGACCTCGATAAGGCCGCTCGAATCTCTTCAGTCCCACGTCCTAAGCTCCATTCCACATGGACTAGGCCTTCTTGAAAAAGACCAAAATAATGTGCTTCCGGTGAACTGTTCAACCACGAGAGAGCAAGAAGTGAACTGATTAACCATGCCACTCAGTTTCTATGGCAAAAAGTCAAAGTCATTCTCAGGAATTAGTCGTCCTTCTAAAACAAACACAAACTTAGAAATCCGGGACACTTATAAATATGCTGCCAAATAACATTTAAAACAAACCTCAAAAATATATAGGCAGTAAAATTAATGCCACAAATAAAATAGATATTGTTTGCCATCAACAATAAACACGAAAAATATTATTGCTAGAGGTGTTGAAATTTAGCGAAAAGATTTCAAGACGAGTAATATTTCAAAACACTGTAGGGTCGCATATATCTTGATTGGCTAAATGATTTTTTTTTTGACACGTGTTAACTGTCCTCACACCCGAATCACGCAGGAGCCGTGCCGATGTTGCCGAAATTTTGAGTGGCCCGGTCAACAAATGCAACCACTGGCAGTGGATTATTTACTGGTGGGGGATTGTAGCACCGGAGTCTGCCGTGTACTCATATTTTGAGTGGCCCGGTCAACAAATGCAACCACTGGCAGTGGATTATTTACTGTTGGGTGCTTGTAGCGCCGGAGTCTGCCGTGTACTCATATTTTATTTTTTTCCCACGGAAAATTGCTAGCTCTGAATATTACACATGGGATCACGTAAGTAAATGTTCCGTTAAATATTATTCCAGGCTCAAAATCACGACATTACAACCACAGTAGCCAACCAGCAGTTAATCGGCGGTTGGGCGCGCCCCATGCCACCCTACTTCTCTACACTTACCCCTTGTGCGTCCCCGACATTCAAAGAGTATCCCCTCCCCCCGAGACCACTCCCTTGAACTCTTCACCTGCGCGAGTAGGGAGCTGTCGAACGATCTAGCCGTCATGAAGACGTCCAGGAATTTAATACACGTTTCGTCCAGGATATAGAATGAGAAAGAAAGATGCTTGACCCGTCGGAGAACGACGGAATATATTAAAACCTCGCCTTTGTGAGCAGGTTTTTTTTTTACAAACAGACCGGACGACTTATCAAGACAGAGCAAACACGCAAGTACATGAAATGCCAACACGGAATGGAATTCTCTTTTGTCTGCACGACCTCTTCTCGTTTACCCCGCTCACGCGGTATTCGAACTTCGTTCTTGGGAGCTTGCTTTATGTGAAGTTACACGCTGAATTGAAACTCTGCTAGGGTTGGAAACACGGACGAGAGAATACTGGTGCTAATTTGTGCTGTGCTAGTCTTTGTGGCGCTTTTGAAAAAAACACGCAGCGGAGTTTCCAATGCGTACGAGATCACAAAATTCAACAAGCTAAGGGAAAATATACCTAAAATACCCAAAACGTTCTAACTAAAATCTAGCAGTCAAACATGAAAAATTTTATACTTATCTTTCGAAAACAGTCACCGTTCAAAAATATCGAAAAACATAAAAAACAACTACTTATGTTTTTCAGCACTCTTCTTTTTTTTTTTTTTTTAGGCCTCCTCCTCATCTTCTATACATTTAGCATAGTATTTATTTTTTATTTCGACATGAAATAGCAGCCTGGAAAATAATGAAAATGTTGTAACGTCACTTCAATGAAAAGGAAACTTTAAATTGATATCTTATCACGTATAAATTTCAATATTCAACTAAATTGAGTAGACTGCATATCAAAATAAGTGGCCATGCCTTCACAACGGCATGATGACAGTTTATAGGCAACTTTGTATGCTGCTCAACCGTATTACTATATTATTTTCTGAGATGAAATTTAAAGTCGAAAAAGCTTATTAAAGTTGGACAGTAAGTTATCGCAGGTGGGCAAGTGACAAATTCCAAAGAATTTTCCAACCCGACACTCCTGTGGCTTTAAGAAACACTTTAGTTGGAACCACACAGTATGCCACAATAACTTTCTGAAACTTACGACAAACATTTTCAGTTTAAAGTCTCATGTTTGCGCAAAAATTTGATGACATTTTAAAAAATGTTTTCGGGTTTATATCAAGTCACCAATGCTATCGCGCCACAGAGTCATACATTCTAAATTCGAATCAGTGAAAAACTACTGACATGCAGTGATTGAGTAAGTGACGGCCTACTGCGTGCAGCGTAATATATATTGTTTTTATTTATTTTAGCCAAACAATTACGAGAAACGAACTTATTTTTGACAGTTGCTGAATATATTGTGCAGTGTAACGTTATTAATAAAACAAAAAGTAATACACATTTGTGATGCCCGGTATTTGAACTCATGGCACGCCGTTACCTGACCGTTACCTCAACATTCAAGTAATCAAGGCAATGTTGACTGGCTGGAAGGAAAATATACATATTTATTATAATTCACTATCGAAAATGTGTAACTTTAAATTGTGTGTACTTTCTTTAAGTTTATAGTTTAATTGGTTACAATACGATTGCTAAAAGAAACAGTACGTGTGAAATTATTACACTTCAACACATTTAATGCAGTTTTAACCTTCAAACCGAGCTCTGTGATGATTACATGAATACGAAACAAATGACTGAATGTTCATGTTGCCTCGTAAAATTGCAATATAAAACACGTAACTCACGTTATATATGGGTTTTATTGCTTTATGCGAAGTTATTTCATTTGCTACACTTTGTTTAACTGACCCAACAGTATAAAAACACAATCACTGGAAAATAGGGAATGAAATGGTTGATCAATCAGCGAAAAAGTCACTAAATCAATAAGCGAAGGAAAACTGGCATTTTTAAAAAAATATTTCATTAGTTAAATTGACTGAAGTGACTGATGAATAAGTCAGGGGCTGTTAACTCGTTTAAACAGTGAAATTATCAGATGATATTATAAATACGATCATGTGCGTGTGTTAACGCGCATGCTAATAACATACTTTTGGATAATGAACACAAAATAAGTGGAATTCGCGTATGTAATTTATTTCGTATAGAATCTTTCATTTATCTTAGCATATTTTCCCAGCAAAGAAAATATCATTGGCTGAATCGGTGATGTCTGTGTGTCGTTCCCCAGAAATTAATTAATTTAACCTAGCAGCCTATAATATACTTATGTGGAAGTGATATGCCATAAGATTCCATCCTGACAAGTTTCATAAGGGAACATATATAAAAGGCCGAATGTGAAAAGGGGTAATCTGCCAATAGACATGTAGTTAATAAATTTAATAAATAAAATTTTTTAGCAAGTGTAACGTCCACATTTTTCACAATTTCCAAATCTTGTCAACATAATTTATGTACTTTTCACAATTTTAAATTTGCGTATATCTAACACTCTTAATTTTCTATATGTTATGACATGTATTATTTATTAACTTTTTTTGTTTATTTTCACATGGTTAGTATTTTGAATAGTTAGATGTACCTACGAATGGCAATTATCATGTGTAAATGCATTTAGTTATATTTTAATTTTCGTATGTATTTTTAAATTAGTATTTTATATTAAATACCTTTTCGCGGTCTCAAATAATTGTTAATGTTTCAGGGATATTTTGTATATTTCTATTACATCTCTACGAGACCTTAAATTCTATGTATTAGGGATTTAGGTCGTTTTGGAGTAAGTCAGTTTAGATTTACGTAGCGAGCCATTCGATTGGTCAGCAGGTTTAAACCCTGCGCCCCTATTGGCGGGAGAGTCTAGTATAGGGTAGCCAGGTCATTTCAGTTAGAATCTCGCTCTCTCTGCCGGCATATTTTGATGCATCAAAACGTTAGCACAGGACGCCCGTCCAGAAGTTGGACGAGGCAATAGGATATTTAAGTTAGATATTAGGGTGTTCAGTTTTAACAGCTCGCTTTAAGTTTTTATTTGTGTATTAACGTCGAGTAGAGTGTGAAAGAGCTCCTCCGTTTTAGTATTAAGCAGCTGTTTAGTAAATAGTCAGGTAGTTAGACGTCGCTACGTTCGTGAGCTGTGAGCCACGTAAGACAGAACCTCTACACTTCTTATGGTTGCATCCTGAGCCTACAAGATTTGATCCTGACCTGTTGCTACAAATTAAATGTTATTCTTCTTCCAGATCAACTCTACAGTAACGTAAGAAATACAGTACTCAATTTTGCTACGTATCCAGTACAGACAAAATGGCGCTTGTTATACACGTTTCAACTCGACGCCATGTTGGCTAGGCGTCCGTAGCTTAATCCAGCACATATTTACTAACCACAAGGAACCCTAATGAGAGCTTTAGTGTTTTAACGGCAGCAGCTACGCCAGAGGCATAAGTTAAGTAGATTTTGAACTGAGACATTTTTCATTTAAGAGAGGATTTTTACAGTGTAAGTGTGTTACGTCAGACTTTCATATATGCTAACGACCGTTACACCCGGCCACTCCCTAACGGCAGTGTTGGTACAAAATATATTTTCTTTAATATTGTCGTTGCCATTCAGGGTTGTTTGATTGTTTCGTTTTCCAGCATTGATTTTTAAGTTTACACATATTTGAATTTTTTTGCTGAATAAACGGATAATTGCTGGAAATAACATTGTGTCTGACGTGTTTTCGTATTCTCGCCTCTACATGTTTTCGTGGTTTGGATCCTCTCCTAATATATGTAAACTGAATCTGAAAGAACTCAAAGTAGGTTTAAGAGTATTTGCATGTCAGAATAGTTTTTTCAGCAGATTGGCAAACTGTGGATTGTCGTGGAGTGTACCAAGTTGAGTTGGGTATGCAGAGAACGTCTGGAGTCGGAGTCCGCCTGGCTTCGAGTGGACTTGTTACTGAGCTGTATCAACAGACTACTAATATCTCATGTCAATATTTATAAACATAGCCAACAAACTGATGAGTGAATGCGGTACGAGAGGGAGGTGCATGAGCTATGAAATTAACCACACGTGTACGCAGGTTGATGTTCATACACACGTCACTTTGGTCAAAGAAATACAGTCTTAAACATCATTTCAGTTATTTAATCATGCTTAATTTAAGCTGGCGCCATTTACCGAGTAATACCACGTGGCAGTACACCAGTCATTTCCACTCGACATCAATATTCATAAACTCAACCACTCTCCTCACATGAAATTAAATGTATGAATGAAGTACAGCATTACGCGCATTGGAGGTGCCATCATATGTTAAACACAGTGTTTACTCCAGACGCAAATGTCTGTTTCGTATTGAATTGGCTCTCCCAACGTGGTGGCTATCGACAGCTGGAGCTGCAACTTGGTAGGCGAGGTAGTCCATGCGTAGAAGTGCAAAGACGCCGTACCAACTGTGCCGCAGTGGACCGCACACCGTATCGTTTAAGAGAGACTGCACCTTTGAATTACCGTCTGTTAGAATACACAGTTGTTGAAAATGGACGACACGACGGAAATAACACAGACCAGTTCCCAGGCAGTTGCAATCACGAACGCCGCCAGCGTGGAAGTATCGACAGGTGCATTGATTGGCTCGGCAACGAACGATATGGCCGTCGCCGCCTTTTATATAATTGCCGAAGAAGCTCTGAGCCGGGGGGGGGGGGGGGGTGCTCGGCTCGGGCCCTTGTGAGGGCTCTTATCCCCCCCCCCCCCCGTGGTCGTAGTAGTTGTATCTCTGTGCGGGCTAGAGGAAGTTTCCCTCCCCAGACCGCAGAGAACACATAGCCCAGAGGTCAGGACGCCCTGCACGTCCCGGCGCAACCCAGACAGCCCGTTCGTAAGACCAGCAAAGCCGCGGTCAGGACGACACGGCTGTTACGATGCCTACTCTTCTACAGAAAATCGCGGAGCTTATGCGAACCATGCGAGCAGAGTCCAAGGCACAATTGAATGAAATGAAAACTCTCGGATAACAGAAACCGTGCAGTCGCAAGCAGCTTCGTTAAGCGAGGACGTTTCTGCGAATATGCAACAGCTGACGCCGTGCGAAACAAGGGCGGTAATTGGTCAGAGCGAGAGCGAAGTGCACCGCTCAGCTTAGCGAAGTGGGAAAAGAGAATTCACCTCCTGGAAAATCGCGCTGCCGCAGCTACGGACTCGAATGCTTCGAACCAGCTGGTGGCGGAGAAATTTGATTCTCACAATGCGCACGTGGGAAGTAAGCTAGGACAAACTTAAAAAGGCGACCGCGGACAAGCTGGCTAAGGTAGCGGACAGAATGGATCAGCTTGCACGAGTAGTAGAAGGCGTAAGAAGTCTACACCTGTGAAGGCACGAGCTAGACAGAGGGGAGGTGCAGTTCGTAAGACAAGAGCGCCTTACACGCCGAGCATAGAGAATACGCCGCAAGGGAGGAACAAAATTACATACAGAGTTCAGCAGTCTCGTTGAAAAATGCTCCATTTAGTACACTTTTGCACTATCCATCGATGATGCGGGCAGAACAGCTGCCAAAATTCAGTGGAAAGTCAGGTGACAACCCGGTAAATTTCCTTACGAAATTTGAAGAGTATGCAGTCCTAGTCGGCCTAGGCGACCATGATAGGCTGAGATGCCTCAGTCTCGATACTAATCGACAGCTTACTACTGGCGGGAAGCTGTCAAAAGCACCACGACTACGTATGCGGAATTCAGGGAAAAATTCCTGGAACACTTCTGGAATGCTAAAGGTCAAGGAAACCTTAGAGTCCAGTTACATGCGGAAAGATTCACACCAGCCCGAGGCCGCAGCCTCTAGGGGCATATCTCAGAAGCATACGAGAAATCGCGCCATTTGAGTCCGCCAATCAATGACGAATAATTTATGGCAATGATTTTGTTACAGCTGCCACTTCGCTATCAGGCCCAGTGGACAGTCAGACATGACGTTGATTTGGTATCCTTCCGCGAAGGACTGCTGGCCATCGACCAAATCGATAAACAACAGAGGCAAATGACTAACCGAGAGGAAGAGAAACCTGTCCACCCAGATCGAAAGCCATCATTGTATACTGGCAATCAGAACAACGTGGACCGAGGAGGGTTCCGACCTCAGGCAATTAACCATCCCAGAGTCCAGTCGTTCCAGGTAGACGCATACAAGCCTTACTCTGTGGGACAAGGAATGAACCAGCGAGACAATCAGCATAGTTTCCGCGGAAGAAAGCGGTACTCTGCTAGGACGAGGTGTAGAACACGCGGAGGTCAGAATGGTTACTATGAGAGGCAGGGACAAACCGGTGAAACAAAACCTGACACGGACAGAGACTCTAGATCACCTGCGAAATAACGTGTAGGGGTATTCGCAGTTTCTCAGACCACCTGGAGTAAACGTGGAACTGAACCAGCCAGGCGGAGCAGCACAAGGAGGCCAGACTCACCGAACAGCTGGCACGAATTTCGCACCTCGAACCAATAACTATCCAATGCCGCAGTCCGGAGGGTATCTTGATAGACATCCTCCCTTGGATCCGAGGATGCCACCTTTTGTTCCGGCGCCGCCCACTATTAACTGGGCAGGGGCGAGTCCGCAAAGCGCGAGCGTCTCAAATAATGTAAGAGTCAGCGAAATAGGGTTCCGTTCGTTGGCTCGCGCTAATGATTTTAGTACCAAGGGGTCCGATTGTGTGGTAAATGTTGTGCATCAAGGAGAAATAGAAGCGAAAAACGTAAATAAGATTTTCGTAAATACAGTGTTATTGGGTGTAACGGACCGAGAATTTTTACTCTATGATACTTCAGAATGTGTACTTATTATGCAGGAAACTGTGTGCCACGAACTGAAGCTGACTGTTTGTGGTTTGGTCGTATCCTGTTTATTAGACAGCGGGGCCGAGGTAAGCTGTGTAGCAGAGCGTTTTGTCAGCAATGTTTGTGATACGGGATACAATATACCAGTTGCACCTGTTCCTAGGTTACGCATAATTGGAGCTACCTTTAAATCAAGCCCGATAATTAGCAGGCAGGTACTGTTAAAAATCGAAGGCCTGGTAAGTACAAATAGAATGTCTGCGCTAGTAATTAAAGGCTTGACAAACACTGTAATATTGGGAATTTACTTTTTAACTCGCCACCGCATCAGTTTAGACTTTGGCGGCTGGCTAGTGCACACCACAGATAAGGAGGCAAGCACAGTAACCACTCCAGATTGTTGGAGATGTTCGGATAATTTTGTTTGTCTGCTGCAAGTAGCGGAATGCCAGTTACAGAAAACTATGCCTATGAATGCTATTGCTTCGACTGAAGAGATTATCCAAGCAGTAAGTGGAATAGACGGGATAAACAGACATCAGAAATACGTGTCAGAACACGTGTTGTTGGCTAATGAAGCCATTTTTTTCTGAACAGCCTGGCCGTAATAAATTGTATGAGGCAGAGGTTAAAGTTGAACCTGGACAGATTTTTCAGTGTAAATCGTATCCCATTCCAGCGAAATATGCTAAGGAAGCAGCATCTTATTATAATTTGATGCTGTCATGGAAAGTTATAAGGATCTGCTACTAGTCCGTATTGCAACCATATGGCCCGTGTCAGAAAGAAGGACGGATCCGTCAGGCTTTGTTTGGACTCACGCAAGATAAACATTATTATTCCAATCAAGTCAAGAGAGACCCCGCGTCCGACTGGTGAGTTGCTAAGGCTGTACCAAGGAGTCCGTACATATCCACGATAGATCAAACACATGGTTATTGGCAAGTTCCACTTTCAGAAGGTTCTAAGCAATACACCGCCTTCAGCAGTTCTGCTATGAGGTACTCCCTTTTGGACTCTTCAACACATTTGCGCAGTTTATAAGGTGCATGAGTGTAACCTTAGGTGAGGGATGCGCCGAGTTTGCGAGATGCTACGTGGATGACATTTTGGTAACATCCGCCACGTTTGAAGAAAATTTAGAGCACTTACAGGCCGTGTTGAATCAGTTAACCGCAGCAGGAATAACTGTAAAACTTAAGGAGTAGCTTTTCTGTTTTGAGGAGGTGCATTTCCTAGACCACGTATTAACTCTAGACGGAATACGAACTGTTCCCGACAAGCTCCAGCTATCACTGATTCCCCAGTACCCAGAAATGTCCGACAATTAAGAGCGTTTCTCGGTGTCGTCAGCTTCTACCGTAATTATTACAACAGAGATGCCGAAGTGTGTTCACAGCCATTAGAGTTGTTAAAGAAAGATGTAACATGGAATTGGACCTCAGAAAAACAACAAAGTGCCACGTACTATTAATACATAGACGAAACAGCACTTTACGTCTGGAGTAAACATTATGTTTAACATATGCTGTTACCTCCAATGTGTGTAATGCTGTACTTCACACACACACACATACATACATACACACACACACACACACACACACACACACACACACACATATATATATATATATATATATATATATATAATATATATATATATATATATATATATATATATATATATATATATATATATATATATATACATATTAAATTTAATGTGGGGAGAGTGGCTGAATTTCTGAATATAAATGTCGAGGGTAAATGAACTGGTGTACTGCCACGTTTACTCGGTAAATGGCGCCAGCTTAAATTAAGCAAGATTAAAGAACTGAAATGATGTTTAAGACTGTATTTCTTTGACCAACGTGACGTGTGTATGAACTTCAACCTGCGTACAAGTGTGGTTAATTTCATAGCTCATGCACCTCCCTCTCGTACCGCATTCACTCATCAGTTTGTTCACTATGTTTATAAATATTGACATGAGATATTAGTAGTCTGTTGATGCAGCTCAGTAACAAGTCCGGTCGAAGCCACGAGGACTCCGACTCCAGACGTTCTCTGCATACCCAACTCACTTTGTTACACTCCACGACAAACCACAGTTTGCCAATCAGCTGAAAAAACTATTCTGACATGCAAAGACAATTAAACCTACTTTGCGTTCTTTCAGATCCAGTTTACATATGTTAGGAGAGGATCCAAACCAAGAAATCATGTAGAGGCGAGAATACGAAAACACGTCAGACACAATGTTATTTCCAGCAATTATCCATTTATTCAGCAAAAATATTCAAATATGTGTAAACTTAAAAATCAATGCTGGAAAATGAAACAATCAAACAAACCTGAATGGCAACGACAATAGTAAAGAAAATATATTTAGAACCAACACTGTCGTTAGGGAGTGGCCGGGCGTAACGGTCGTTAGCATATATGAAAGTCTGACGTAACACACTTACACTGTAAAAATCCTCTCTTAAATGAAAAATGTCTCAGTTCAAAATCTACTTAACTTATGCCTCTGGCGTAGCTGCTGCCGTTAAAACACTAAAGCTCTCACTAGGGTTCCTTGTGGTTAGTAAATATGTGCTGGATTGAGCTACGGACTCCTAGGCAACATGGCGTCGAGTTGAAACGTGTATAACAAGCGCCATTTTGTCTGTACTAGATACGTAGCAAAATTGAGTACTGTATTTCTTACGTTACTGTAGAGTTGATCTGGAAGAAGAATAACATTTAATTTGTAGCAACAGGTCAGGATCAAATCTTGTAGGCTCAGGATGCAACCATAAGAAGTGTAGAGGTTCTGTCTTATGTGGCTCACAGCTCACGAACGTAGCGACGTCTAACTACCTGACTATTTACTAAACAGCTGCTTAATACTAAAACGGAGGAGCTCTTTCACACTCTACTCGACGTTAATACACAAATAAAAACTTAAAGCGAGCTGTTAAAACTGAACACCCTAATATCTAACTTAAATATCCTATTGCCTCGTCCAACTTCTGGACGGGCGTCCTGTGCTAGCGTCTCGACGCTTTGGAAGATGGCTGCAGAGAGAGAGAGCGAGATTCTAACCGAAATGGACCTGGCTACCCTATGCTAGACTCTCCTGCTAATAGGGGTGCAGGGTTTAAACCTGCTGACCAATTGAATGGCTCGCTACGTAAATCTAAACTGATTCACCCCAAAACGGCCTAAAACCCTAATACATAGAATTTAAGGTCAAGTAGAAATGTAATACAAATATACAAAAGAATATCCCTGAAACATTAACAATCATTTGAAATTCGGAAAAAATTATTAATATAAAATATTAATTAAAAAAGCATTCATGCAACAAAAATGAAACTATCTAACTAAATACATTTACACATGAATATTGCCATTCGTAGTTACATCTAACTATGCAAAATCCTAACCATGTGAAAATAAACAATAAGGTAAATACATAACGTATGTCACAACAAACAGAAAATTACGAGTGTTAAATACAAGCAAATTTAAACGTGTGAATAGTACATAAATTATGTTGACAAGATATATTAATAGGGAAAAGTAGTTAAAGAATATAAATAAATGAGATTTTTTTTAGCAAGATAGTATATATTGCAGTTTGATCATTATAAAAGCTCTGAAAACTTTACGTTGGGCTCGTGTAAGACCTAAGGCTTGGCTTCACCTCTTGGGGAGAAATTCTTCGTTTCTGTGTCATCATTTCGGTAAATTATACATCTTCTATAATCAAACTTTTTTAGAATCTAATTTGCACCGTGTGTTATTTCTTGCTTACAAACAAGACGAGAACTTACTGACAAAATATAAATATCGTCACAACTTTTTAGTCAGTGGAGAGTACACAATTAAATTTCAGCACAAAAATATTAAATAACTCGTAAAATGTAAATTTTCTATCATCGTGCGTTGCCAGTAATTACAATGAATCCGAAATCATGACGCGAAAACGAGGAATTTCTGCAAACTAGGTAAAGCCGAGCTTTAGAATGGTATGGTCCAAACTCAGAGGCTGCTGAAGATGTTGTGTTTTCATTCCACATTTTAATACGAATATTAAAATGTGTCACAATATTGTTAAAAAAATAATTTCATTTCGAGAGTTCACTTAAAAAATTAATCTTTTATTTTAGAATAAACTGGAAAGTAGACAATCTAAATTATCAATTATAATAGTAGGCTACAGAAACTTCCGTAGTTGTTCGTATGATTATTTTGAAGACAGGGTTTCCAAAGGATTTCCTTTGTAAAAGTACAAAATATTTCGCGTGTAGACGTGTGAAAGAGAGAACGGAACGTGCTTTGTTTATTAGCTGAAAGTTTTGAAACAACTCCGGCTAAGCTTTCACCTAGCGTATGTACTAGCTGATACGATCCCTTCAAACTGTATATAAACCATAAGATAACTCCAATGAATTGAAAACTTTTTGAGCTTACAGAACCAGTTATCAAGCTCGCTCTAATTAGAAAACACCCTTTGTAAAATCGAAACATGTAATTATCTAAATTATAGACGAGCTTCAAATACAGGGGTTGAAGTTGTCAGTCGACACTCTGAAATTTGTTGGGGGGGGGGGGGGGGGGAGTGGTTAGGAAAGAGTTGTTTGGGGATTTGCGACCCGAAACACCAGGGTTGTGTTCGTAACCTCAAAGGCAGGGGCCTCAAATTACGGGATTCAAACTTGCAAGCGGGGATTCAGTGTAATCCAGACGCGCCGTGTTGGCATCGCACAGCTCGTTTTGCAAGATTTCGCGGGTAATCACTGAGCGAAAATGGAAAATAGCTCGTACGCTGTCATCAGAACGTACACGTAGAGAACAGTGCGTTGGTTTTAAACGAACGTTTCGTCATTCTGGTCGAGTAAGCAGCTCATACAGAGCCTATGGGGCTTAAAAAAAAAGTTTTGCTTGTAACGGAGTGGAGAGATTTAAACAGCCCTTAGCATCGATGTCTTGAAAGCCGTTGGGATGAAGCGACGCAAGTAGCAAAGAAACAGGGAGGACCCGAGAAAAACTTCAAGAGGTAGCAGGCGAATTTTACACAGGCTATTTTACCCCCTTAATGCCCGAGTGGCGGCACACGCCAAAGCAGCTTGGAAGTCCGCTGACAAATCTCGAGAACAGTATAATGCTGTTTACAACCCTACCCTGACCCCAATACATTAGGTTGACACTAATCCCCGAGTGCTTTACCCTCGTCACTTTCTCTCCATAATGTGTGACTTGGCAGAACAACAATCTAAGGAACAAGCGTATCCCTCGCAGATAAAATTACTATTCAAGCATAGCCAAAAATTACGCACCTAGCCAGAGTCCTCAGCGCCAGCAGTGGAGTGAATACCCAAAACACTGATTCAAGGTGCAACATAAGTTTTTTTTGTAGGTGGCGACCGCGAAGAGCTCAAGCATCAGTGAAGCTTAGAGTTTCCCCAGAAATGTTTTTCAAGCGTAGTAAATTCATGTTCTGTGTAATTAGTTGGGTGGAATTCTACCAATTTCTACGAAAAAAAAAAAAAAAAAAACATTAATTTTTCCGAAAAGTCCCTTTTCTGAAAGTTTACCGTTTCCTTTCCATAAGGCACCCCACTGTGCCAACATCTCACTAATGGTGTAATTATGTACTTCGTAGGTTTTTTTCCTGTCTAAATCGCGAGGGTGTCCGTCTTTTCCTATCTGGGGGTAAAAATCCACCTGCGGGTAAAATCCACCTGGGGGTAAGATTCACCGGTTACACAAGCACGATTCTCACGTGCGAAAATTCGGGAGCGACCTTACCAGGAATCGAATCCGATTCTCTTCGGTGCGAGGCGAATGTCCTAGCCGTTGCGCTACCACAGTCCCACCCTCCCTGTAAATGCATATATTGAAACTTAAGGGCGATTGTCAATCAGCGTTTTGATAGTCCTTGCCCACCGGCAGTCCAACTATAGGCTATTCACAATAAAAGGAGCACTTTCGAAAGCCCTGCGTGAGATGTACTTTTATACACGTTGTGTGTTCTTCCGCCTCGTGTAACATTAACATTGACTTGGGCCTCGTCACTGTATTCATGCGGCGGTCAAGTGAAACTGGGGAATTTTTCAGAAAAGTAAATACTATACAAATCTGCTCATTTCTACACGTCGATGCATAAAAAAATTCGGAAAGCGAGAGAACTAATTAAAATTATCACAAATGGTTGCCTAACACTTTTTGTTCGACATTAATATATATATGACTTATTTCCCCTCCATCGTTACCAACTTTACTGGACACATGTCACTCATTGCGCACGTTAAAATATATGCAGGTAGGGGCAGTGACTTTTTTATAAGGTTGATTTCAAAAGTGCTCATTATCGTGAACAGCGTATATTAGAGAAACTTCTAGCGTATAGTAGACTTGAGAGCCGATGAGGATGAAATTAAGTGAGAATGGAGCAGCTCCGGAATGCAAGGATGAGGAAAACGGAAAATCCTCGAGAAAACCCTCTGACCAGTGGTTCGTTATAATTTTATTTACAAATCATACATTTAGCATTTTAGATTGGGAGGTAGTTTATCACAACATGCAAGACGCAAAGTAAAGAGCGCTTTCGTTTAGAGTTATAGCTGATTTGCATCAGGATAATAATATAACATTGTTTACTATAACTAGGGATAGGAAAATTTCGCGAGTTGAATGACCTGTAGGCTAGACTCCTCAGTCCTATGTATACTAGAGCCTCAGCTGTGTGTTCATTGGCTGTTACCCCACACCTGGCAATTATTGGATTCGCGAGGTGTTTCGTCTGCTATTGACTCATAGGCGTGCAGGGCGGGTCTAATAAAATGTGATTTCACTATATATGTGTTCGCCATCTATCTTGTCCCGAAATGAATTCGCGAAATTTTCCTATCCCTAACTATAATACATGAGGGATATTACAATTTTTTTGTCGCATATTTTTTTAGTCTTGATGTTAATATCTGCTCGCTCGCCTTATATTGGTTATATGCTGGTATATGCTGGTAGATATTACAGAAACAATGGTCATACACGATGGCGTTGCACCCAGGGCAGCTTCTTATGTTTTCGGTGGTTGGCTGCCGAGAGACAGCTTTTCCGGGTGCGGTGTGTCTTTATTAATGTTTCAGTATTATAAACTTGCCCTGGTTTAGCTTTCGCCTCCTGGCGAAACTGCTGAGAATTTGTTTTGTTCCCGTAGGGGCGTGTTGATGTGTCCTCGTGGGTAGTGTCGCCGTGAGCGAACACTAAGGAACAGCACTTACACTAAGAAACAGCACTTACACTATACAACACCTACACAAACAACATTACACTGACACCAACCCAACACCGACACAGACATCAAACACACGACGGACACCTCACGAAGACGACAACCACCGTCAGCCCCTCTGTCTCCGGAGAGGATGGCGGGGTGAGGGTTCAAGGGTGGAGGCAGAGGAATTTTATCTTTTGAAATTTTTAAACTATAACTTTAGTTTTCATTTAAACTTTAACAAAATAATTTTAAGCCCCTTTTTTAAAATGTAAGTTGTTTTTTTAAATGTTATAATGCAACAAATTTTATGTTTCTACAATTTTATAAATTTATTTCGAATTCAATTAACTGAGACCAGTTATGGCCTTCGGATGGGTACTAGTGCCATTTTATTATGTTCTGTTCTGGGTGTTTGCAAATTGCCCCGAATACAGTGATGTCTACCTATGGTGCGTTCAGCTAGTATGTTGGTATAAATGCAGGTCCATTATAGCTCCCATTATAACAGTACGCTCGTTTGGAGAGATTGATTGAAATATTTCACGAATGATGGGATGATGGATTGTTGGCTGAGAAGAGCACAAAGTATAAGATTGTCTACCACGGTAGTTGGGCTAATACATTTCAGGTTTCAAGGGTCTCACCTTAATGGTTTGCGAATAACATCAACGACGTAAGCAGTCCATCTGGAGTCAGCCATGTTACCACCAAAGACAACATCGGGATGTTGGCCGTAAGCATACTATTAAACGAATACTTCATCTTAATACCTACACTCCAGTTTACTTGCTGGTCGGAAATAGTATTCGAATTTCAGGCAGGGTTTTTTTTTTTTTTACTTTGGTAAGGAGATGTACGTGTAATTAAATAACGAGAACATTCGACAGTACCCTGCATAATTTGATGGAAGAGATGAATATAAATAACCTACCAGACTGAATGCTGAAAACACCAGGGGAAAGAGTACGATCTGTCATCTCTCGCATTACTCGAGAGAAATGCGATGTGGCTCACCTTTGTCTATATTAATTATCTACAGAGGATGATATATCACGTGACCTACAACTAATCACGAGCGATCAATGTGATGTCATGGTGAAATCACCAGCACATAGTGTCGATAGTTGAGGTGTAGTGTGTAAATGTTCGGAGGATAATTAGGGCACGGCGAGTCAAGCGAACGCGAGTAATAAGGAGGTGTGATGTAAGCCCATGATTTACTGTACGGGGTAGTTGGGTGGATGGGGGTCGACTATATATACTCAATATTGAATATGGTGGTGTGGCGTAGGGTGACAGAAAGGCTAAATTGATTTGAGGGACGAGAGGGTAGTTACCTTGGGAGGGCGGGGGTTTGTGTAATGACGTGAGGAAATAATAATGGAGTGACAAGGGGAAGGCGTTGGATGAGATGTAAAGCCAATAAAATATCTGATGGATGGTGGGGGAAATGGGGACTGTTAAATTACTAATACAAACTGGCTGTGACTGGGGCCACAATGGGTCTCAAGGAGGACCAATAAAACAGGAGGGGTGAGAAGTGATTCAAGCGGATTGCGAGTAACCAATGAAAACTGGAGGGATTGTTGGGGGTGGGGGGGGTTGTCAGTCGTCTGCTAGTCTTCGTGTCAGAAGCTTAGATGCTGATCGCTCCACCTGTGGCATTGAACCCGGACCTCGTGCATGTAAGCCTTTAAATGACATTTACAAAATTTTTCGAAATTTGTAATTTAAATTTTTTTATTAGTGTTTTTTCAGGGGGAATTTTTTGGGTTCAAGGTTATCCAAGGTCATGGGCACTGTGTCAGGGACTCTAACGCATGGTCAATGTCAAGGTCACCTAAATTCAATATGATGGTCGGGTGACATCATAATATGGCGATCGGCCAGCTCCTGGCGGCTTTCTTCCATCTTCTTATAACCAAAAATTCGAAATTTTGATCATTTTTAAAGAAAATTTGTTATTAATTGTTTATAAAATTTAAAAAAATACAATAATTATTAATTTTTTAAATTTTTTATTAGTATTTAATTTTCAAAGTTAAAGTCACTGGAGTCAAGATCAAATGTCATGATAAAGATCACCAACATCCAATATGGCGAAAAATATGGCCAACCGATGACCGGAATGACAGAGCATGAACAGCTTCGAGCTCGGATGCTCCGCGTCCACTGTGTCCTATTCGCATCTAAAATATATTGCGCCAGACTCGGCCGAATTATTCTACTCACACGCAACACCAGTGTTGTCAGGGGGAGAAAATGTTTAGTTGCCAAACTAAAAGCACCGAGCATCCCAACCTGAGCGGAACAAAACCTTAACGTCGGCCACGCCACTCGGCTTCTGCACGGTGGCCTATTCTGCGGGCGGCCGGCCGGGCAGTTGTTATTGACACGGCCGGACGTGACCCCGATATGCACGAAATGCACGGCCGCAAGCACGCATGCGGCTGTGGTCCCGGCGCCGCTCGCATTAAACAGAGGAAAAAGAGAGAGCGAGAGAGACAGAGACAGAGGCCCGGCGATCATCAGCGCTGTCGGCCGCAAAGTGCGATAGTGCACTCAACCGACGCCGCTCGCCAATGTGCCGGCCGGAGAGCAGCATCCTGATTGGCCGAGCGTTCGTTAACACTGTTAACACATTCATGCCCAATGTACACAATTGTTAGAGGCATACAAAATTCGCGTTATTATACGGCGTCAGGCTAAACTTCACACTACTGTCTGTAGCTACTGGAGCCGGCGTCGTTTTTCTATTGGCCGGTACATAGGTATGAAGCCACGCCCTTTCTGACTGGATTGCACGTGATTGGGGCACACAATTGTGAAGTGTGTTCATTTATTGGCGCAGAGTTACCCAGGACATGTCAGATACATCATGCTCCAAGGACAAACGTATCGCAAAGGTACACGTGTTTAAAGTCTAACGTGACCCCAATATAATAACGCGAATGTTGCAGGTCTCTAACAATTGTGTACGTAACCTCCATGAATACTATTCTTGGCGTGTGCTGTACACTGCTATAATCAACGGCCGACGATGTTCCCTGCAAATAACTGATTCGTAAACTGCGTGTCCGAGTCCACATTATGACTGGTTCATGTTTCTATACGCTGTTCACGGTAAAACGAGCACTTTTGATAGCCCTGCTTAAGATCTACTTGTGTGCCCGTTGTGTATTCTTCCGCCTAATGTAAAACTAACACTGCCAGGGGCCTTATCACTTTGTTGATGCGTCGGTCGAGTGAAACTGTGAGATTACTAGAAAGGTAAATATGTTACTAATCAGCTCATTTTTACACTTCGCTGCATAAAAAAAAAAAAAAATCAGAAACCGAAAGAAATTATTTAAGTTATTACAAATGGTTTCCTAGCACTTTTTATTCGACGTTAAGATATGGCACTACCTTCCCTCCAACGGTACCAACTTTCATGGGAGCATGTAACTCAGTGCTCCCGTTACAATACATCAGTATATGCAAGTAGGAGCAGTGACTTTTTTCTAACGTTGATTTCTGAAGTGCTCATTTTATCGCGAACGGCCTTTAAAATCTCATACATTTATATACAGGAATGTTCACGATTAAATGAGCATTTTGTAAACCAGCCTTTGATCAAAAAAGTCACTGCCCTTACGTGCACATTTTAAACAGCCACACTGGCTGGCACACGACCAATAAAGTTGGTAATGACATGAGGTAAAGTAGTTACATGGCTTAACGTCGAATTAAAAGTGCCAGGTATAAACATGTATTAATTAACAAATTTGTAAAATATATTATTTTTCAATAATTTCACATTTCGTCTGACCAACGCATGAATAACGTGACCAGGCCCATGGCAATATTAATTTCACATGTCGTTGAAGAATACACAATGTGCATACAAGTAGATCTTAAGCAGGGCTTTCAAAAATGCACAGTTTACCGTGAACATCCTGTAATCAGTTTTGTTGTAATAGCGGGTAAGCGAGGAGTTTACGGTGGGAAAAATATTCCTCTCCATGCCACAGAAATAACGTAGGGTTGGAAAATACCGCTCCAACGTTAAATGTACGAATGTGGTTTATAAACTGATAAGCATTACATATTCTGTTCGTTGCTGTTATTGGCGAACGTGAATATTGCCCCCACTATAAAACATAGCGGAGCCATCCTTACATCCGTTCACCTGGTCAGGTATCTGCAAGCAACTGAACCAAACACCAAACAACAACAATAAGCAACAGTTAATGGAAATGTTCGACTCTTTACAAACAATTGTAGATATTTCTCATCCAACTTGTAGCCACATCAATAAAAATATTTGGTCAGCCTATTTTTTATGCAATGGCACGTCAGTATAATAATTTTAGTGTTCTGGCACATACAATTAATAAAATATAACTTATCCACCAAAATGAAATAAATCACATCGAGATAAGATAGCGCGAGTTCCTTAAAAACATATTTAAAATTACTCAATAAAATGTTATAGACATTTTTAAAAATTGCTTAAAGTAAGGAAGATTTTGCATCATTTTTAGTTGTAGCAGTCTATAGTTTCCGTAAAATAGATTTTCCTAAACATGATCTTTCAGTTTCCCTCGTTAAAAATGTTTTTCGTTTATTATATTAAATTTGCACTTCCCGCAAACACTAAACATATGAGTTTTTACATTCCATAAAGCAAACATTTTGGGTTGTAGTTTTTTTTTAATGTGCTGTAGAGTATGTGAAAGTAACATCCACATTAGTGATGGGATAATCGCATAAGTTTGTGATTTGAATGATTCGTTTACGATTATTTTTAATCGAATAAATAATCGCTAAAAATAATAGATTGTCTTGTTCTACTCCATAGATAAAAACTGACCGCAGATTCTGTATGTTTCTATAAATTTGTTTAAAACTAATCCCACCAAAACCTTTTCGGTTTTATTTTCATTAATTCCTGCTATTTGAAAATCGGTTGTTTAAAAATTATTTATTTTATTTTTTATAAATGGGAAACACGGATGTATCTGAAATGTTTTGTTCTGTTTAAGTATAAACCGCTCAAAATCGTGAATAATCGAATTTTTTTAAATAATCGACGAATCGATCATTATTAAATAATCAAATAATCGATTATTTCACAATCGATTATCCCATCACTATCGCTTGTTGAATGTCACTCTGCAAATATTAAATAATGAATTTTTTCGTGACCAGCACACTTAAAATTGGTTTACGCTGAAAAACGTGCGCGTAATTAATGTGTACGTAATGAAATGAAGGAAGGTATTATTCGAAACGGTTTATGATAATAGCATTACGTGTCGTGTATATGAACACCTCTGACATGTGAACGTGTAGGAAACGGCAATATTTTATTTCGCGTTCGTGTACGTAAAGCCTTCATAAAGTAGAATCAAAGAGTAGTAGAAGAATAAAAAAAAATATTTATTTGAATATAAAATTTCTGAAAGAAAATTTAAGTATCTATTTCCCTCTAGTCTGTTTAACAAGTCCACTTCTTCACTAAAAGGAAACTGATTTCTAGTCGTGTGTGAGTGGTTGAATATAAGGCATGTATAATCACTGTGCGGGGACCAGAATTGATAGGTTGATCCGTACGATTTATATAATCAACTTCATGTATTCATATACATATAATATTTAAGATGCAGCTCATAATTAAATAATAATAATAATAATAATCGTAACATTCTGTCAAAATCTTATGTTTGATTGCACATGTAAACAATTAAATAATGCTTAGACTTAGGCTAGAATTATTCTTGAGCATTAATCATCAGGACTACTGCGGTGAAAAAATACTCGGACCACGAAAGAATTCCTGTTTTGATCGGGATAATAAATAGACTTGCCAAATGAGTGGCAGAAATGTCGGTTGTAACGAGTATTTGTAAATGTGAAATCATATTACATATTTCATCCGACTGAAATCTGCTATAATATTAAAATTAATCTCATTTTAGTGAAAAGAAACTGCTGTAATGTTCAAATGAACAACTCCCTGGCAACTCATGCATCGAGGTTGGCTCACAGAATAAATAACGGATGAACTATAACACATAAAATAAATAATAATTGACTGTTGAAAGTGGCGGTTCAAATAAAGTTAGCCTGCCTATAAAGGCTTACAAACACAACTAATTTAGTTTAAATATAATACAATAAGCGCCACTGTACTCGAGAGTGATGCTTCACATCACAATGAACCACTCGTGTTTGTAAACGTTCGGCGCAGGCGTTTCTTCTGTACACGAGATTTTTATCGTACAATCTAAGCCCGAGTCAGTAATATCAATCAGTGAAATAACATTCACTGAAAGTCAGTTGATGATCTACTGTCAACTGGCGAACCAAGCAACCTAGCTGGGGACGAGTGACGTATAACAGTGGGATTCTCGAAATTCAGTGGGAAACACAAATAAATCAGTGAAATTCCGCCACCATATCAATTAGTGATCTGGCACGGAACATCAAATTGTCACGAGCAGCAACAGGCATTGCCGTAGCACAAACGCATTGCGAAGAAGGGGAACGAAGCCTTGAGAGCTTGTAAACAAACTCCGCTAGGCAGACCGAGTGCGCCAGATATTACAGCTGGAGGTCTTAGTAGTCCAGACACTGCACCAGCAAGACGTCCAGAGATGCGTCTGGTCTTCAGCCTACGGCATCATGGACCAGGTGACTAGCCAGAGTGGCCTTTTATATATACACAAGTAATTTAATAACGAATCACATTAATATCTAACACAATGTAACCAAGTAAACTTAACGAGGGCTCCTCCGTTTTAACGAGTGACTAACATTCTGTAGCGCGTTGTAAAACATGTTGTAACGAGATGTAATTTGATAGCGATTTAAATACGCAGACGAAACTGGATATATTTGAGTTCACATTGAGCACGATGTACCCCAACAGGTACGTTTAATATAAAATATAATTATCAACATTAAAGCTACAAGCTTTTAAAATCGTAACAGAAAGCTCGATTCTCAATGTTCTCACTCATTTCCCTCAATTCTCACTGTTTTAAGTTTAGAGAATGGTGTTCTGACTTAAACCCTACAAAATGAGAAAAATTACGAAAATACGAATCTCGAAACGAATTGGGACACGACCTTTGCCTTTTCATAGACATAATTTACTGAAAGGATGTTGCATCTGTAGATCTTTTCCTGTTATTTGCTACATACATGTTTACATATTCCTGTATCATCACTAGAGACCCGAGAATTTCGCGGGTTCATTTCAAGACATGTTGGAATTCACACACTTGTACATTCATGTTACGTTTGTAATTGGTCGACGTGTTGTTTGACACCTCCTGGAGATAAATGAGCCAATAATAAACATCCAATAAATTGTGCACCCAACCACCGCGTTTTAATACCACAATAATCAACCAATAAACAGTTGATATCTGTATGAGAGTATATAAGACTGTGAAGTCTAGCCTACAGGTCATTGCACTCGGGAATTTCTCGGGTCTCTATACTCATCATGTGTGATGCGCAAGGACACCCGAATCTCGCGAAAAGCTTTCGTGACCAGTTGTATTTCGTAACACTCTAGCTGAGATCCACTTTCTTGATTGGGTTATTTACGTGTTACGAGTCTTAGGTGTCTGCTCGCGAATCACACACGCACACTATAGGGGTAACCTAACTCTGATTGGCCAATCCAGTAAGAAAATATTTTCTCACAAAGACACGGAACCAATGATCAAAAGAAAAATGCAAATATACCCGTAGGGTATTGAAGTCTAACATGAACGGAAATCTTTTCGCGAAATTTGGGTGCCTCTAGTGATGCGAGATGAAAAACCTTGGCAAGAGCAAATGTTAATTTGTTGTTTACCCTTTGCGAGGTCACAAATCAGAAGGACTCTATCCCGACCGGCAGGTTATTGACGTTCCATTACCGTACCCCCAAATCACGGCTCAAAGGGGACCTACCGGGCATCAGTTTCGAGAGAGCTGGAACACTGACTCCCAAACTTTCTAACCTCACTTCTGGCATACCTTCTACAGGATTTAGCATACACGTAACATGATTAATCCTTACATTTTATACATAATATAGAAATCTAGATTTCCCATACACTATCATTATATCGGGCGACTCAAGGAAAATATAAAAGTTGAACACAATTTCTTTAACAACAATTTTATTTTGAAGTCAACTCTTGAATTTTCTCAAAAAAAAAAGGATGTTTTTGGTGTAAAACGCCCTTTTCGTTTCACACCAAAAGTGGCCGTTTTTGATTTCATTAATTTTCCTACACATATCGTGGTTTTATATAAAATTATATTTTGCTGATATTGAATGTAAACTAGCTGCAATAAAATCGACCAAAAGTACTTGTACCTAAAATTTTAAAACACATATTCGTGGATATGGGACCTAATCTATACTAATATTAGAAAGGGGTAATGTGAGTTTGTTTATATGTCTCGGGTAATCTGGGAAACTACACGGCCGAATCTTATTATTTCTTTTCACTTTCAAAAAACTACATTCTTCCAGATGGACGTAGTGTATTTTTAATGTAGAAAAAAAATTCCTCGAGAAATTTCAATATTTGTAAACCAAGTCGGAGAAAAATGAGCTACTTGGCTGCTTTCTAAGCATGTTCTACCAAAACTACAGGGCCGATTCTTATAATTCGTTTAATTCTTTGGTAGGTTCTGTGGCTGTTTAGTTTTAGAAATGTATACTGTGCGGACCTGTGAAGTTATTTAATCCCGAAGTGTATCTTGTATTGGGAATATACGTAACGTTTGTGGTACTATCGAAAATGAGAATATCATTAAGCAATGCACTTATTAGCCTATATAATATTCTCAAGCTGCCATATAAGGAGATTTTTTTTACCAAAACGGTATTATGTTTCTTGAAAGAACAACAGCTTTGGTAGCACACAGGAGTATTCAGTGGGAAAAACTGCTGAAGCGGGGAGCGCGGTGGCTGAGCGGTTAGCCTGCTCGCCTCCCACTGAGGCGAACCGGGTTCAATCCCCGGCCGGTTCACTCCCGAATTTTCACATGTGGGATGTGCCGCTGATCGGGCGGGTTTTTCTCGGGGATCTCCCGCCCCCACCCACCCTTCCATTCCGGTACTGCTTTATCCATCCTCACCTCAATCACCCTCATCGGCTCTCACGACCTGGAGCCTCCCAAATCTCTTCACTTCACTCCGCTGAAGTGCATAGCGAAACGTAGTATTCGCCAATTCAGCATTACCGCTGCTACCCTAGAGTGGAGTGAAGAGAGGTCTCGAGAGCCGATGAGGAAGAAGAGAGTTGAGAATGGAGCAACGCCGGAATAAAGGGGCGGCGGAAACGGGAGACCTCCGAGAAAAACCCGCCGACCAGCGGCAACGTCCGGCACGATTCCCACGTGCCACCACGTATTCACGCAATCGGAAGGATGCCGATTGAGCAAAAAAAATTATCCTTGGCCAGCCTTCCAAAAGTGCGCAATTAATAGCAAATAACTTTCAAGGATTAATTGTTGCATGAAGTTTACGACTATAGAGCTACGAAAATGTTAACATCAGGGGCAGTTATGTAAACCCGGAACGAGTGGCGGTCATGCGAAAAAAAAAATTATTATTTTGTTTTATAGGACGATTAAGACCTCTAATCTTTATGCCAGAATACATATCTGAAGAAGTCTTACTTGTAATAACGAGACAATCTATCCGTGGTTCACTCTGTATTCTAGCTATTTATATCGTGATTTTAATGACCTCGGCCATGACTGTCACAAAATGTGTAACAGTTCCTACGTAACAATTAGGGCGTGTATGTATGTATATGTGTGAATGTGTATGCGTGTGTGTATGTGTATGCGTATGTGTGTATGTGAATACATCTTATATGCTATATACTGTAAATATTTCCGAAGGCGTGGCTTTAATTTTATGATTTTAAAATAATCTGTGAACTCGAAACCCTTTGAGAATGTCTCTTAAATAATACTTAAATAACACACTTTGCCACACATATTTTTGAAACGCTTTGTAACAAAATAGTTACGTTTCTTTTAGACAAATAAAAGTCTTATACCTTGCATAAATGTTTCCTGGCCATTGTTTTGGACGGCGTTGATAACAAAAATAAAATTTCATGTTCAAGGAAGATCCGCAATGAACTCTTGGTAAAACTTTTATATGAACCCTGTAATAATACTACGTTAAGAATTTAAATATTTAATGCAGTTATTCTGAGAGCTAGTCGTTTCGTAGGTTGACAGCACTAGTATAAAACGAATTTAAATGCTAGTTGTTCAGTTATGTTATGCGCTGTGCTGTGACATCCAACACATAAACTTTACTTCTGTTTCAGCTCTGATGGAAAGTCGCACTGAACGAGGTGCAAAATTCAAGATTAAACTAGAATTCCACACCTTACTCGTTCGCTTTTATGGCGTCGGCGATATGTTTCGTGAGGAGTTTTATGTATTTTCATTTCCCGAAAAACATATACAGTCTCCCCCTGCCCCGAACTTCAATACCAATTCTCTTTTATCGCCCTACTCCGGAAGATTTTACAACGTTTCAGTCAGAATTCCATGACGGAATTAATTGTTATAGTGTTGGACTTTTTCCCTAACTTCGTGTATTCCCGTTTTCAGGTGTTCCTGGTAAGATTAACTGGAAAATTCTAGATTGGCGCGCATGTCGAAAAGTCATAAAACAGGTAAATTGTTCTTCCAGTTTTACGGCAAATTCTTTACGGCTGGTCTGTACTTTTGCTTCCTGTCATCCTTCGCAAGATAAATACTCATACACAACATTTATTTGGTTTCTACATAGGTAATTTCTTGCATTTTGTAAAACTCAGATGGTGTATTTTGACAACCGTTTTCCTCTAGCATCGGACAGTTTATATTTCTGGTGTGTTGTGCTCCAATCTATGCATATTTTTATAATGTAATACAAGTTTGATATACTGCAGTACACATGCAACAATAGTCCTGATACAACAAATAAAAAATGTGACATGGTTAGTTAGTTTATTGAACTAAAAATTTTGCTATTTTCCCTCTTTTATCAAGAATGGCCTCTAGTACCGCACAGTTGCAAATTTAGTTTCTAAATTCTTTAAATACTAATGATTGTGTTCATAAAATAGGTTATATTATATTATTTTGCTGTTAGAAGGACGTGAACATATTAAGAGATTCCATATACATCTGTAAACATGATGTAAATATATCAAATTGACCTTAGAAAATTTAAATGTGTAATCAGTAAAGTTTTGTGAAAACGAGGTTACGTACAACTATAAATATTACCAATATTATCAATGTGATCTATAACAATAAAATATGCATTATTATCACAAAGAGTTCGACGTATTTAGGCCTGTATATTCGCACACAAATTAAATAATCTTAGCAATTATAAAATAAGAGCACTCCTTCAATGTCTGCGCAGTTTTCACGGGCCCATTCTTTACATTTATGACACTGGATTCAGTCTTCTTGGAAGCTTTTCCTGCACAATATACAAACCATTACCTGTTCACTAGATTGTGTCACTGTTGCATCATCAAATTTCAGAGGTTTCTTGTACTCGAGGTGCTTTCTTGTTTCTTTCTCAACTTTGTCCTAAAGCATTTCCCTAAATGGAGACGACGTAAAATATCTCACTTCCCTGTGTCTTCTTTTCCTTACACTGGAGTCTACGTTTGATGGCAGTTGGTACCAGTGAGCTTTTCTCCAACATTTCCCCAGACTCATGAAGCCTACTTGAAACTGAAGTTGGTTCCACACTGGCTTGCGTGGCAGGCCTGTCGAACTGCGTGACAGCACTTCCAGTTTCTTGGCTGGCTGATGGGTTTCCCACGTCTGTCATTTTGGAAGGTAGAAAATCCAAACCTGAGAAGACGCCGGAGTTTAATGTATGGATGCCAGTGCAAGAGAATCCTTTTTGAGCGATCTCCAGGCGACAGACTTTGGTGCACGCTGCACATGCCAACACTGCAATGTTACATTCATTTATGCGCAGTCCAGGATTCTTCTTCATCCACGAGAAACATGCTTCAAATATGTCTCTTTAAAAGGTTTCATAAATGACCTGTCGAGGGGCTACAGCTTATGAGTCTTGTGGGGAGGTGTTGACAGCATGTGGATATACTGGGGATCTTGCATATAAAATAACATCCGATCCCTTATGACTGCAGTGGGCGTCAAGGATTAGAAGCACAGCACTTTGCTCTGACAGACGTGCATGTCTAGCGAAGTGTTTCAACCATGTCAAAAACTTTTCTTCAGTTATCCAGCCATTTGTTTGAGAGACTCCATAACTCTCGTCAGGAGAACCAACCAGACGTCTCTGGTTTATCTTCTGTCGAGGAAAGATAAACAGAGGTGGAATAAATTGCCCCATGGCACTTATACAGAACATCAGCGTCACATTGCGACCTCTCTCTCCCGAAGTTAGTTTCCCACATTGTCTTTTCCCCTTTAGTTAAATCACTTTGCTGTTTTTGTGGACAGTAGAGATTCCCGTCTCATACGAAATGTAATTACGAGATGGCGGGAAAAAATTCTTCTCCATCAATTCGCCTAACTTATTAAAAAAATACACCAACTTGTGGCTTATTAAAGCCCATTGCTCGCATTATGCTGGTGGATTCGGAAGTTCTTAGTGCCAGTTCCGGATGCCTATCTATAAAATCAAAGCAGACATTTTTCCCTGCGATTTTTTCGTCTGTATTAAATCTATGTGGCAGCTTCAAAAAAGCAGCTAGATAGTAAGCAAGCTTCAGGAACTCTTTCCTGGTGAGAAACATGAGCATGTCATCCAACCACTTGATATGAAAAATTAAATGCTCCTCGTAACTCCACGAAAACGTTCTTTCAAACCGCCCTAGTTTCGGTGTAATCGGAACTTTCCCACCGTTAATAATTTTTAATACCCAGTCTTGCAAAATACTCTTTGGGACACTAAAAGTTTTAACAACTTCCCTCACACTCAGATTACCAGACAGTACACTGTTCACAGCAGGCTTCATGTCTCCTTCAGACTATGTGCCCCTGGTATGCCCTTTTTATTATTTCCGGATATGGTTTATTATAGTGACGCAATCTGCAAACAAAGAAAACTTACTTCTTACACGCCGGAAAATAGAACAAGAGTTATTTTTGTGTCCGATACTAGCCTTGTCAAAAATAGGCTTCAATTTAGGTATTCATTTACAATAAAGAAATAAACATTCGAACTTATTAATTACAATGTGAACTCTAATAAGCTGAAGCCATAATTGTTACATATGTAATTAATTATTGTATGTCTGCTGGCGAACGAAGCCTATTTTAGACTAGGCTACTCTTACATACACTGGCTACCTATGTGTCCGATACTACAGGACATCGAACGTCCTACGCTACAAGACGTGCATACAACTACAAAAGTTTCCGCCATTTGCTAATTATGGACCATTTTAAGTTAATACTCTGGGAACACATAATTCAAATTACACCTAAGATCAGTACAAAGTATAAGCACCATTCATTAACCTGATCTAACACACTGCTGTTCTAGACCTTACGTGAGGCACGTACACAAACAACGAAAATCTCAAAAAGTGCGTACTGTGCTAACAGCTTAAGTAACATGTACACTCTGGTGGTGGTTTTGTTTACACGGAGGAACCTTTCAGATACAACTTGCATGATGCTGCTAACTATCGGGATTCTCAGTAACTCTCACGTGTCCGGTACTAGCCACCGTCCGGTGGTAGAGGACTCTCCCAACCTGGCCGATTATTTCATCTGCAGATATCTAATTAGTGTTCGTCGTCTCGAATTTCCTGCATTTCAACTTTAAAATACGCCTGTCACCACAGCGTGTTCCACGTACCTGCCGTATGGCAATGAAGATAGCTCGCGCAGCCCGGTTGACGGCAGCTGGCGGCTAGCGGCGACTTCCTTGGGCCCAAGTCACCAACGACAGAGAAACAACCCCACACACTTTTTCTCACGTAATGAGCCGGGGGGCAGGCTCTGTCTTTCTGCGCGTGTTGCGGCCATCCTCTGCGCTCTCGCCAGTGACGTCGTCCTGGTGACCAGCCAGCGATAGCAATTTCGGCAGGCCCTGTGTTCGCGCGCCGATGGTGCGTCATGTCCAGCATGGTGTCACATCGCCCAACGAAATTTCCCGCGTGCTGCCTTGTATGGACAAAGGTTTTTCTGATTCGTCAATGAATCGAAGATACCGCTATAATAAACATTCCTGCTCGCTTTCTTAGTTGGACACGTAATCAATGATCGGTGGAACAGTGATACTACCCCGATAGGGGGTATTGCTTGCATTGCTGTATAATTAAGGTCCTCACGTGTAGCTCGAGGTCGATCCACCACCTTCGAGGACAGCAGCAACAACCTCTAGATAAGTGAGATTTTGAAACTGAAATTTAACTTTGTAGGCCATTATGGCGAAAGTTAGACAAATCACATTTTGTGATCGCAAATAGAAACTGTAAGCGCCAAGTTGGCGAGAAACATCAAAGTTTGGTTCTTATTTTGAGCTTGCTAGGTCACTACCCAAGACAAAACAAAATGTCTATCATAAGAACTTTAGAAAAACACTTGTTTTTTTATGAAGCATTAAAGAAAAATCAACATACTTGAAACGTTATAAAGTTTTCAAAATATATAATGCAGAGGTGCAAATTTTCAGGCTAAGAATTTTAAGACTCTTTGTAAATACAAATATGCATGAATAATTTTAATGCCGCCTTTTAAAATTTTGGTTGGCCACCTGATCTATGGTTTAGCCAGGCCAAACTTTTCTGAATAATTTATTGAGAGTTTTTAAGACCTCGTGTAGAGGTAAAAGAATAGTCTACAAATACATTTTGATCATTTTCGGCAATGGCCTCGAAATGTTTGGATGGCCATGATAATTTTATATTTGGGCAAAAGTGCCTGATGAAACCAAATGTTTACCCAAAGAATTAAAGTGAAATAGAAGTTGGGAAATATTTCCATTTATTATGTGGCAGAACTATTCACGTTTTCAGTATAAAAGTCTTTTGCCAAAATATTCATGTTAACATGCATTTATTACGTTTTTCGTAACTGTCAGAATGTCAGTAGAATTGCTGTGTGCAAGAATTTCCCCCTTTCGTAAAATCCTCGTTTTTGATCTGGGTACTTTGTAGGCCAAATATTAAAATTATTAATAAACTATTGGAGATTGCATATTATGATATTTGTTTTAAGTCTAGCCATGGAAGACATTGTATTTTACATATTTTGCAGTTCTTTTAAACATACATTAATTTTATATTTTGGTATTTAACCAAACAAATTTCATAGTACTGAAAACATTATTGCGCATGTTTGGGACTATCCTATTGCTTAAAATGAATGGAAAAGAACAAAACAACATAAAAAAGAATATTTACAGTATTTCATGGAGTTTTGTGTTCTTATTTACGCTATGGTTTTGAATTTTGCTCTGGTTATGAAGTTTCTCTGCTCAACGAGGGTTTCCTTTGTGTGCTAAATGGTTCTTTTTTAATTGCGGACGTGTTGAAGTCCACTTTGGCACGCCTTTGTGGGGACAAGGGCGTAGCAGTCTTTAATTAAAGTTTTGTTAGCTCGTTACTTCAGTTATATAGACCTGCAAAATCACTAACCGATGGGTATCGGTTTACAGTAAAAATTCTATTAAGTTATTGCATTTGTGTCACTAACTAAATATTTTACATAGCGCGTGAAAACAAAATTAGACTTCAAATTTTATGTTCGCAATCAATACATACTGCAGTTAAACTTCTGTAGCGTGCAAAAACAAAGGCAAATGGACGATGGTTTTACTCGCGAAACAACGCGTATCACAGGCGATCTCCATGGGTGTCAGTCATAGAATCGTGTCCACAAAATCGGCGCAGTGTTGCCGGTGCACGAACGTTCGGAACGGCCCCCCCGTTCCGAACTTACTTAAAAAAACTGAACTTCTGACGCGTGATCGGCTTGGTTCTGATGGTTCTGTAACAAATTTTAGTTTGTTGCAATCCTCATAGGTTTCCTTTAATGGCTCGTCCGAAAATATAGGGGATGAATCATGTGGGGTAACGTAGCAGGATGGGAAGGGAATTTGACTATCCCCAATATGACGTATAACATGCTCTCTACACTGAGAAAAAGGTTTTGTTGAATCAAACAAGGCCTGTTTGGTGTAACCAAATTATTTGTTTGTATAGAGACAATGAAATATTTTGTTGCTGAAACCAAATTATTTCGTTGTTCTCATTTTGTTGCCCCAAACTGTAAGATTTGGTTGAAGCAACTAAATATTTGTTTGGCTACACACACACACACACACACACACACACACACACACACACACACACACACAGAGAGAGAGAGAGAGAGAGAGAGAGAGAGAGAGAGAGAGAGAGAGAGAGAGAGAGAGAGAGAGAGAGAGAGAGAGTGTGTGTGAGTGTGTGTGTTTGGGCCGATATAAAAAAAATTTCAAATTCAACCCAGTTTCGAACCTAGGCCACCTGCGTCCGTGCGCCACGCCTTAGTGATCTCAGGTAATGTGACAACTGATGACCCCGGAAAGCAATTAAATATGCAAACAATATTTCAAGTTTTACATCTTTAGTCTACTTGTTAGTTTCTTGTTGCATTGTTTTATTAATATGTTTATAGTATTGTTAAGCAACAATATATTTGCACAAACAAACACAGTTATTTTCTTTATTGTCACAGAAATACAAACAAACTCTCGAGCTGTATTTTCGAACGAAGGCAGTTAAATGAGTGGCCAAACAAATATATACAGTTGATTCAACAAAGTATGTAGTTGACAGTCTAATTGTTTTCGGCCCAACACAGAGATATTGTTTATTATAACATATATATTGTTAGACCGACAAAAGTAATTTTGTTGCTTTTACATTTTTGGTTGCTCAACAATGCATTTTGTTAGGGCAACTAAATATATGTTTGGTCCTATACAAAAAATATTTTGTTCTATTTTCTCTCAGTGTATCTAGAGTGTGATAGGTAGGCGGGGGTTCATTAAAGACGGAGAAAGTTGTTTATAGAGAAACATGTACAGATAAGAAATTGGCCATTGCAGGAAGTAAGGAGTCATCCCAGCTTTTTTTCTAGGAGTGATTTCACTAAACCATCTAACAGAAGCGCACATTTCGCAGTAACAAGATCTATTGTTGTATGTGAGATAATGTTGACAATAATGTACAAATGATCTATTGTTGTATTTGAGATAATGTTGACAATAATGTACAAATGATCTATTGTTGTATTTGAGATGATGTTGACAATAATGTACAAATGATCTATTGTTGTATGTGAGATAATGTTGACAATAATGTACAAATGATCTATTGTTGTATTTGAGATAATGTTGACAATAATGTACAAATGATCTATTGTTGTATTTGAGGTAATGTTGACAATAATGTACAAATGATCTATTGTTGTATGTGAGATAATGTTGACAATAATGTACAAATGATCTATTGTTGTATGTGAGATAATGTTGACAATAATGTACAAATGATCTATTGTTGTATTTGAGATAATGTTGACAATAATGTACAAATGATCTATTGTTGTATTTGAGATAATGTTGACAATAATGTACAAATGATCTATTGTTGTATTTGAGATAATGTTGACAATAATGTACAAATGATCTATTGTTGTATTTGAGATGATGTTGACAATAATGTACAAATGATCTATTGTTGTATTTGAGATCATGTTGACAATAATGTACAAATGATCTATTGTTGTATTTGAGATAATGTTGACAATAATGTACAAATGATCTATTGTTGTATTTGAGATGATGTTGACAATAATGTACAAATGATCTATTGTTGTATGTGAGATAATGTTGACAATAATGTACAAATGATCTATTGTTGTATTTGAGATAATGTTGACAATAATGTACAAATGATCAATTGTTGTATTTGAGATAATGTTGACAATAATGTACAAATGATCTATTGTTGTATGTGAGATAATGTTGACAATAATGTACAAATGATCTATTGTTGTATTTGAGATAATGTTGACAATAATGTACAAATGATCTATTGTTGTATTTGAGATAATGTTGACAATAATGTACAAATGATCTATTGTTGTATTTGAGATAATGTTGACAATAATGTACAAATGATCTATTGTTGTATTTGAGATGATGTTGACAATAATGTACAAATGATCTATTGTTGTATTTGAGATAATGTTGACAATAATGTACAAATGATCTATTGTTGTATTTGAGATAATGTTGACAATAATGTACAAATGATTTTATGTGCATTATATTCAGTTACAAAATGATAACTTACGTGGCTGAAATGGATGTGCCTAAAATAAATTATTAAGAACAGTTGTAAGTATTATTTATAATTTTATGTTATGAACCAGATAATTTTGCAGATAAAAGTTTTTTCTTGCATATGTGCTTATTAATGGATTCTATGTGAAAATATTTTTAAATATTGAGAGTGGAATTATTTCTTATTGGTTTATTTTTAAAGCGTTCAAATGAGGGATTTATGCTAAAGTATTTTATTATGCATCCTTCTTTCATGTGCAATATAAATCTTACTTTTCTGAAAGTAATATGATACTTCTGTACAGTCGGCTCCAGTGGTTCTTCCACTTTGAGTTTCAACATTTCACGACTGACCAAAGTTCAAACACGGAGCAAGTAAGTGGCACGTTGGCTGAGCGATTAGCAAGCTCGCCTCCCGCCAAGGCGAACCGGGTTCAACCCCCGGCCGGGTCGCCGGATTCTCGCGAGTGGGAATCGTGCCGGACGATGGCGTTGGTCGGCGGGTTCTCTCGGGGATCTCCAGTTTCCCCCGTCCCTTCATTTCCGGCGCCGCTCCACACTCACTTCGAGCTCGCCCATCGGCTCTCAAGACCTCGCCATTAAGAGCCGCCCAAATCTCTTCACTCGCTCACGAAGCAAGTCGAGCAGGCAGGTCAATTTGGCTGTCGTTTGCCTCGAGTCGCGAGAGGTTTCGGAACGAGCAGCATTCATAAAACGGTGTGCACATGCGCTCACGGTACATCGACACTCGAGTAGACCAATTAGCGCCCGATACGAGTCAGTCGATATTGCTCGACGGCAGTTTCATATGGTTTCGCCCTGCTTATTCATTACCGCAATGTGATATTAATCAAGCGCGTAGTTCATTACTGCCGCGGAGATACACCACAGCTGCACACTTACAACTAAGTGCGTTCGTCTGGGAACTTACTTGGTGATTACAGAAAACCAAATTACAATATATATATCTCTTCCCCTTTTCCATCCATTTTTCGTCGCACTTATTACTATAAATAGACCGACTAATATCTTGACTTCCAATACTTACACAAAAAGTTCCTTCTTATAGTTGACAGACGCCGTACTGTGCATTTCTGCAAAACTCGTTCCATACACAAGTGCAGGTCAATGACTGCCGTACACTGAGAGAACAGCAAACATACTATGTGTTAGTATAAAGCTAAAAATATTCTTAGCTGCCCCATCAAAATATTTTGTTGAGTAGACAAAACTTTAAAAGCAACAAAATTAATTTAGTTCATTTAACAAAGTACCTCTGTTTGGGCCAAAATATATTGGAGTGAAAATAAAATATTTAGTTGAATCAATTGCAAAAATATTTGTTTGGCCATTCATTTGATTGCACTTGCTCGAAAATACAGCTGGAGAGTTTGTTTTTATTTTACGTGACAATAAGGGCTGTAACAGTGTGTTAGTGCATTTATTGATGCTTATTAGTGGTGTAAAATCCAAATAAAACAAGTACAAAAGGCAACAAAAAGTACAGCTATAAAATTTAAAATATTTATTTGTGCACGTTGGTCAGTATTATATATATTTAAAACAATATTTCATCACTAGTCACTTAAGCTGAGGTCACTAGGGCGTAACGCTCTGGGTTCGAATCCTGGTCGGGTTTATAAGCTTTATTATATTAACCGAAACTGTTCAATTTACATAGAGCCAAACAAATATTTGTTTACTGCAACAAATTTAGAACATAGAAATTTGTCTTTAACAACAAAATATTGCATTGCCTTTATACAACCACTTAATTTGGTTGCGTCAAACAAACTTGGTTTGATACAACAAAACATTTCTCTCAGCGCGGAGTGTTTTGTATTGTCCGCTATCGTGATACGTATATTCGCGTCTGTGCCATTGAAAGATTGACCTGAGTTTCATCCCATTTCTAATCTAGGCCTATATTGAGTGTGATGGAACCAGAGCGCATTATTTCTAGCATAACTGCCACATCATCTTCATTTCTTCGACTTTAGGGACCGTGTTTGTCGTTAGGGACCGTGTTTGTCGTTAGGAACCGTGTTTGTCGTTAGGGACCGTGTTTGTCGTTAGGGACCGTGTTTGTCGTTAGGAACCGTGTTCGACGTTAGGGACCGTGTTTGTCGTTACGAACCGTGTTCGACGTTATGGACCGTGTTTGTCGCTAGGGACCGCGTTCGACGTTAGGGACCGTGTTTGTCGTTAGGGACCGCGTTCGACGTTAGGGACCGTGTTTGTCGTTAGGAACCGTGTTTGTCGTTAGGGACCGTGTTTGTCGTTAGGAACCGTGTTTGTCGTTAGGGACCGTGTTTGTCGTTAGGGACCGTGTTTGTCGTTAGGAACCGTGTTCGACGTTAGGGACCGTGTTTGTCGTTACGAACCGTGTTCGACGTTATGGACCGTGTTTGTCGCTAGGGACCGCGTTCGACGTTAGGGACCGTGTTTGACGTTAGGGACCGTGTTTGTCGTTAGGAACCGTGTTTGTCGTTAGGGACCGTGTTTGTCGCTAGGAACAGTGTTTGTGGCTAGGGACCGTGTTTGACGTTAGGGACCGTGTTTGTCGCTAGGGACCGCGTTCGACGTTAGGGACCGTGTTTGTCGTTAGGGACCGCGTTCGACGTTAGGGACCGTGTTTGTCGTTAGGGACCGTGTTTGTGGCTAGGGACCGTGTTTGTCGTTAGGGACCGTGTTTGTCGCTAGGGACCGTGTTTGTCGTTAGGGACCGTGTTTGTGGCTAGGGACCGTGTTTGTGGCTAGGGACCGTGTTTGTAGTTAGGGACCGTGTTTGTCGTTAGGGACCGTGTTCGACGTTAGGGACCGTGTTTGTCGTTAGGGACCGTGTTTGTCGTTAGGGACCGTGTTTGTCGTTAGGGACCGTGTTTGTCGTTAGGGACCGTGTTTGTGGCTAGGGACCGTGTTTGTCGTTAGGGACCGTGTTTGTCGTTAGGGACCGTGTTCGACGTTAGGGACCGTGTTTGCGTGTTTGTAATAGACGATAAACCTTTGTTAAGGATGGTCGGTTTTCACTTAGCCCAAAAAGCAGTGCTATAGCGAGTTATGTTTTGTGGTTTGAAGTATTTTTCAATGATTTTAAGTATAGTGAAAATATTTTTGTATTTTTGTTGGAAAGTGTTGTTTGTTTACGTTTTTTTATGTGTTTGCCGCCTTTTTCAAAGAATTAAGATTCTAAATACGTTGCGGTAAAAGTAAACAATGTTTTTTTACAAACATGGAAATGAAAAATGAATACAATGTGTTGGAAAAGTGATTATTTTATGTAGAAAAGTCGCTTGTATATGTTTATTTCTGGATTAAAGTGCATTTTAGAGAGGGGAGAGAGATCACCAGAGATAGTTGCATGCGTCGCGTAGATGAGGCGCGCCATGTAAATAACACTGGTGACGTAGGCAGCTATCAGGTGATTTATCGGTGTATTAATACATGGTTGCTTCCGGACATTACTATTACTGATAATATGGAAAGTGAAATTATGGTTCTACTATGCAATGTTGGGTGTTATTTGATGTTAATTTTCATTTATTGATGCCTTTTAAATTATATATCTTTATTAGTGTACAAAATTAGACGAACATGAACGATAGCGTGCTTTGTTCTTCGACTGCGATCATTTATTCCACTTGTGTTAGTACTTGTATAAAAGCTATTTCGTTCCCCGCGGAAATAAACTGTTAGTCCTGAGATCATATTGTCCCTGCTACCAGAACTCATCATTTCATTGAAAATCTGTTAACCATCGGAAAATACAAACGACGTGTGATTTAGCTTCCGTGTTAGAAATCCCACGGATCCGTTTTAGCTAATTAAATGCACAGCTTCCAGAAGTACTGCGTTTTTCCAAGTTGTTTATTTATTTATTGTAAACCTGGACTGTGGAATTCAGGACGTCGCATCTCCACAACACTGGCTATGATTGGATCCTTATTTTGTGTGTCACGCAGTGTCGCCTCAGATGCTGGCAACCACAGGATCCGGCTGTCGCCCCACAAACACCTCGGTATCTCTGCATCCCAGGAGCTCCCACGCCGCCGAGCCTCCCAGGATATCCAGTCAGTGGAAGTCGTAAACCATGCGCCGTCACAGAGAATCAAGGTGCATGCCGGCATCAGGCACACGCATATGCGCAATGGCAAAGGGAATTTTTTCCTGCCACGAGTGAAATATGGGTGAAAAGGATTTAGGCGCGTTATTCTAAAATGACATATTTTCCAAAAAAAATTGCCGAAGACATCGTGTGTTATTACGCGTTACAGGTGTTTCGTATTACAGATGTCATTCTATTTACACGTATATATTATATGTGTATAGAAACGCGTACATATATGCGTGTTCAACACGTAGACGTGAACACGCAATAACACTCCAGAAAATTAAAATAATTTTTCCGGTCCGTAGTATTGACATAAATAGTAGGTCTAATCGAAATCTGTATAGTAGTACATAAAAATCAAACTTAATTCACCAACGTAATTTTCAAATAGTCCTATAAAAATATTGATTAAAACTAAACCTGTTCGATTTGTGTTACTATCTAGGCGCATTGAAATAGGTGACGGCTTTTTCTCTTAACGTAAATTGTCTTAGTTTTTGCGAGTGACTGTTATTCGTGTGACACCCGCCATAAATACGAAGCTGTAATTTCGATAGGTATATATTTAGGCCACATCATACAGAAAAAGATTAGTTTCCTGTAAAAGATAAACGTAATTTCCACATGTTAATCAGCATTCGCAGTAGAGAGGTTTGTATAGCATTGGCACATTGGCATCTGGTAGAGGATTCAGGATTCATCCTCCATTTCGATTTTTTTTTTTCACTAGGTCCGCCAGGTAGTTCAAAATGTCCTTTCTTCCCTCGAAGTGTCTTATTTTACCTTCAAAACGTCCCGTTCTATTACAAATATTGTCTTCTTCCTCCTCAGAACCTTCCCGGAATTCCTTAAAATTGTATCAAATAATGCTTACTGCTCAACGTGGCTGCGTGATTCTTCAATTTGCCTCGATGACTCCATTTCTGGAATCTTTTGTATGCCAAAATTCAAAATTGAGGACAAGGGCGTGGATCGAGGAACCTCCCGCCATCTCGGTTAAAATGTGGCATAAATAAAACTTACATATTTAATTTTTCTATTTAAATTTATGATGTTTTAAACAATTCGGAGAAAGAAATATACCATGTTAAATGTCGTGGCGCGCCACTGGTTCACGGTGCTTTCTGTCTGTATGGGGGGGGAATGAAATATTTTGTTGTTGAAAGCGAATTATTTTGTTGTTCTCATTTGGTTGTCCCAAACTGTAAGATTTGGTTGTCCCAAACTGTAAGATTTGGTTGGCACAACTGAAGATTTGTTTGGATACACGTACATTAAACTGTTTGGGCCGATATAAAAATATTTTACAAGTTCGCTCGAGTTTCGAACCTAGATCACCTGCGCCCAAGCGGTACGCTTTAGTAATCTCAGATAACGCGAGAGGTGATAATATTGGAAACCTTCTAAATAGATATACTGCAAATATTGGGCAATGTGTACAAACAAATATTTCAAGTTTTACAGCTTTACTTGTCAGTTTCTTGTTGCATTGTTATATTAATGTGTTTATTCGATATGCGCTAACAAACACGGTTACTATCCAAACTGTCACAAAAAATTACAAACAAACTCTCGAGCTGTATTTTCGAACGAAGGCAGTCGAATGAGTGGTCAAACAAATATATACAGTTGAGTCAACAAAATATTTAATTGACAGTCTCATTATTCTTTTGGCCCAACACAAAGATTTTGTTTATCCATACGCATATTTTGTTAGACGAACCAAAATAATTTTGTTGTTTTTAAAATTTTTGTTTGCTCAACAAATTTATTTTGTTAGGGCAACTAAATATATATTTGGCCCTACACAAACAAATATTTTGTTCGATTTTCTCTCAGTGCGGCTCCCGAGCGGCGAGAAAGACAGAAAATGCGATTAAGTGGCTGCTCGATCGACAGCCACGTATTAGTTACGAAGGCAGGCCGACAAGATAAATGTTTTACGGCATGACGCTGCGTACCACTGGTTGTATAGTTTCCTGCGCTTATCTGAAGAATGCTCTGGATTATTGACCCAGGCTCTCGGCGCAACTCGGAGTGTGTCGAATCTTCGAGATGGCCAGGGTTAGACCTATATGAAGCGCGTCAGGCCTCCGAGCCGTGCAGTTTTTGAGTTGCAGTGGCTGAATGGATGACTGGCGGGATTATGAGCAAGCGGCCTGGTCAGCTGTGGGATAAAGAAGGAGACGACTGCGAGTGTCATATTTTGAAGGACGTGGCTGAAGCCTGGACTATTGGACCAAGCGGCTGATGTTAACGACATTATAACTGATGGACACAGACACACACTAATAATGGGTACGATTTAATTGACTGTAGTCAATAAAGACATTAAGAAGGACATTAAGTAAAGTTGAAATAACCATTTAATAGTGCGCTCACTGTTAAATATAAAAAGTAAAAGGGGATACGGCTGATTGGTGTTGTACATAGTATCAGAGTGAATAAATAATAAATCAAATTTAGTTTATTAAGACCTCTATCCCTTACAAACTCAGATGCGCCCCGCAGTTGTTCTCACATGGAACATCGTTCTCAGAAGTTACTATTTAACACAACACTTTACATTTACAGAGGGCGCAAGTCTCAATTCTACAGAGTGAGCCAGAGCGTGGCAGAGCGGGAGAGCGCCTAAACCCCGCCTACGACGGCTGGATCAAGGGAAAACCGCCGCAGGAATGCCTGTCTTAGAGAGCGACAGTTCCCTATCCGACTTGCTAAGTGAGTGGATGACGAAGGGGTTGCGGGGGGAGCTTCAGCGAAGCGAAGGCACGTCTAATTTACATCTTCACTTCACGTAAGAAGATGAAGATGAAACTTGGTGATCAGATCTGGTTGTATCGGACATTAGTTGCTACTACTTGTGATATGCGCATTCTTGTTCATGTGAAATTGTTTTTCAATCCGTGATTATGTGTTATGTATTTTTTTTTACGAATTTTTTCGTACGTATTTTTTTATTTTGTAAATAAATATTTTGTAGGTAGGAAATGTACTGCGACGTTTTTTCTTTTTTAAAATATTCCTTTCCTTTATATTATAAAGAGGGGGGGGGGAGGGGTATTGAGAGGGGAATATTTAAACATTAATTTTATGCTATTAAATATATAAAATATACTTTTTGAGTATCTAGTGTGATATATATGCATATATATACACATATATGTATGTGTATATATGTATGTGTGTGTATATATATAGCATTAGATTGACCAAATACATGCAAGAAGAGTTAAATTCATTCCCCTCTCTTTTCCTCTCAAAGTGTTCGCATTAACATACCCGAAAAAAGTAGTTATGTTTGTTAAGTTTTGTGGATCAAATGTTTATATTGGCCGAAATGTTTCCACTTGTGTGTGTGTGTTGCATGTAACAGGTTGTTGTTATCAGTTGGGATAGTGCATTGCGCTTGGTTGTAACCGGAAGTAGTTTATCGCTCGGAAGTGGCAGTTTGGTGGGGTCCGGAAGTACATCCAAATCATATTAGTGTTAAAATCTCTCCATGAGCTGAATTACTTTATCCAAAGCCAATTTGCATGTTATTCACGGTTACTTCCAACTTTTCTGAAGCCCTGCTGAAGTTCTGCTTTCAGCCTATTCCTCCGCCTCACGAAAACAAACCTGAAATACGTTTGGAAAATTACATCAATGCACAATAACTTGAAAAATATTTTACATTAGTAGAGACATGCAAAATTCGCGTTATGTGTTGGCATCAAGATAAAATTCACAGGAGAATATATATATATATACACACACACACACACGCGCGAGCCGACGTCGTTATTCTATTGGCTGCTACCTAGGTGTTAAGTCGCTCCCTTTCTGCGTGAGCAGCACCTGATTGGGACACACGATTGTGAAGTGTTAAACAAAGAATGATCCAGTATTGCAAAGGAAAAGTGTTTTAAGTTTAACATGTCCTCAAATAATAAACGCGAATTTTGCATGCCTCTATGCACCAGAACTATTTCTTACTTGACATCACCAACGCACCTATATTCTCAGTGTTTCTGTCTGTGTTAATTATAAATGAAATATATTTGGGTGAATAAAACTGCAATGTCAAATTAACCAAAAAATAAGACAGTTTGACGTTAAGAGGAGAAATAAAACTATAAAACTATTCGATACAAATTATATTTGGGAAACAACCAAGCATATCACGCTATGTAGTATTTCAAAGGTTCTATCCTGAATGTGGTGTTTGCCAACATACACAGGGAGAGGTATTTGTCTCAGTTCTTCCTCAATGCAGGCAGTTAAGATTAAGAACAGCTGAGAGCCCTCCAATGGTGTCAAAAAGGAATTTGGGTTGGTTCCAGGGAAACGGTTAGAATTATTCGTTGCCTTGGTTTTTATATTATCATTTGCATCATTTACAAAGTTTTCCTCCAATCTCACAATAATTATTTTTTTATAAAATTATAAATTTCCAATTTTCCCACTGATTGCATCTGGTATAAAATAGTTAATATCGAAAATACATTTCTGTTCAAAACTTGCCCCCAAAATTTACATTGTTACAAAATACAGTTCTTTCCAGCTATATGCAGGTTACATTAAATATTTTCCTTTAAATCATACTTAACTAACGGCAGCAAGTTCCTGCCATACCCTGTGCTGTCTCCCCGAACCTGGACGACATACTCCTATTTATATTTTATTGAAAACCATCGAGAACGTTAGCAAATGATCTTCACTCCGTCGATACCCGGAAGTGCTGGAAGGGCACTCTGGTGGTACGTGACTGGCTGGCTGACATCACGTGATCAAGGTGACATACAGGGAGGGGAAGGCAGTCCAAGTTTTCGCGGGCTGCAACAGCCACCCCGCGGCGCCCATACTTGCAGACCAGCAGGCCCGCCCAGTGGACTTGAGGCGTGGAGCTCGTCAAACACACCCCCGTTGCAGCGAAGGTAAGCCGTCCAGAAAGGTCAAAATTTCCTCGACTTCAAACGGCTCCGTCGGTGTTAGCTTTCGTTCGATGTGCAGGGATAGCCGTCACAAGGTTTGATTCAGAAAGTTTGAAGACACTTCCAATGGACTTAGCAAATACAACTCTTATCATAGTCCATGCCCTTAACTGTCAATTATAATATTCAAGTTAGTGGCAATAGAAATATTACCTTGTATTGTTTACATTGCTTAATATTGTCCGCGATATATGTGTTAAATGGCCACACACTTCTTCCTGTAGGCTGTTCACGGTAAAATGAGCACTTTTGAAAGCCCTGATTAAGATCTACTTGTATGCACGTTGTGTATTCTTCCGCCTTATGTAAAATTAATTGTGGCAAGGGCCTCATCACTTTTTCCATGCGTCGGTTCAGTGAAACTGTGAAATTTCAAAAACATGCTCATTTTTAAACTTCAATGCACAAAAAACCGAAAGCGAAAGAAATAATTTAAGTTTTCACTAATGGTCACCTCTCTCTGTTTTATTCGACGTTAAGATATGGAACTACTTTCCATCCATCGTTACCAACTTTGCTGTAAGCATGTCACTCAGAGCTCCTGTTAAAATATGTGCAGGAAGGAGTAGTGACTTTTTTTCTAAGGTTGATTTCAAAAATGCCCACTTTATCGTGAACAGCCTTTATGAAGGCATATACAGAAAAGAAATTCCTAAGAATAATTTCAGACAGTTAAATAAACACAGAAGTAAATCGATGCGCTGAATTACTCCTGAGTAGTGTAGGATGGCAGACTTTGTTGCACATGCATGATGTATTTTGGAGTTCGGAGTTGTCAGCCATCTTTGTAGACGCAGCCTGCGACTTCGTTCATCGCCCCCTTCGCACCCCCTTCCTTCCCTCAAACCTACCATCCCAGTGACCCGTAACCACAGAAATTAGCGAGTGAGTGAAAAGATTTGGACGGCTCTTAACATCGAGGTCTTGAGGGTGTTTGAGGTGAGTGTGGAGCAGCGCCGGAATCAAAGGGTGGGGGAAACGGGAGATCTCCGAGAAAACCCGCGGACCAACGGCATCGTCCGGCACGATTCCCACATGCGAAAATCCGGAGTGACCCGGCCGGGGATCGAACACGGATGGCCTTGGTGGGAGGTGAGCAGGTTAACCGCCCAGCCACCGTGCCTCCCCCCCCCCAGAAATTAGTTTAGTAAAAAAAACTTTAATACTAAATATTTTGTTAAAAAATTAAAAAGTATCGGCCCACTACTTGGGATTTTTATTTGTGTTCCTAAAAAAAAAAAACACCCGTTTGCGTAGAAACCTCCTCTCGCTCGGCTACCACGACCCCTGCTTGAGTGGCGATCGGTCAGTGCGTGCATGTTTATTTACGAATTTAAAGATTTAATTTCTCATGCGCGAGAAGAATGACAAAATAAATATAAAAAGTCGAGACTCATATAACATTAACCTCTCATTCGACCCACAACCCTAACCAACATCCCCCTTTTTTTTTTCTCTTTTGGATTTTCATAACAAATTATCCCTCTAACCATACCAATAAAGCGTATGTGACCAGTGGCCACACATTCAACACGTATGTTTTTTCCCAGTATTAGACACTAGAATGTGTTTGTAAGTTATGTGTCAACCACCAAAGATAATCTACCGTCGGCAAGAATTCTATCGACCTGTACCGAATGGTGACGTCGCGTTGTCATGTAAATTGTCATATTTAATTTTCTATTTATTTTTTACATGTAATTATTTTTATTTAAAACATAAAAAAAATAATAAAGCAGGGTTTTTTTTTTTAAATAAATGAAACACAACATACTTCCCTTAAACTAATTTTATTCGGTAATGTACAACATGAGGATACACATACACATTGAAAATACGTATTTTACACTTTTTTTGTGTATTACAAGGCACTGTTCCACAGTGAGTCCTGATTTCCGTGGGTAATCGGTATAATGCTTAAAAAACTGTTTGCAGACATGAACCTTGTACACATGCGAGGTAATCTGCAAGTTAACCAATCTTGAAAGGTTTTTTTTATGTAACAATACTATGAAATAATTTGTTGTTGAGAAAATACTGAAGAGATACATGCGTAATTTCCCCATCCATTTATGGAATTCTCCACCGCTATGTACGGGAATTTGACTCCAGAGTGCGGTAATTATGCCTTACATATAGAGAGCCATGGACAGCTTGCGTGACTAGAAAACCAAAATTAATTTTAAGGAAGAAAATATATATTATACAATTATCAAATAGTTACAAATCAACTAGGAGATCCACACGTCGTACGGAAATTTTCACATCCATGTATGGGATTTTTCATTACCATGTAAGTAAATTTAAATCCACAGTGCGGTAATTTTTTTTGCACGTAAGGAAAATTATGTTTCCCCACAAGTTTGCGAATATTACCTTACACTTGTCAGGTCATTTTACCATTATTTTTTTAAGTGTAGATATCCTCAGGTTTCTCGTTCTTAGTCACACGTGAAACACCCTTCTCCCCTGTCATTCAGGGAGTACACATTGACAGACACACCAGGGTTGTTGTTCTCAAAGACACTTATTTGCTGTAGAAGAGTCGGAAAGTCCAGCCTGCTAAAATCAATCTTTTATTCCACCTCAGCATAACTTGTCCACACGCCGCGGATGCGATGCCTTAACAAATCCAGCCAACACTGACCACTTGAAACATTAGTTATCATAGTTGTGGGGATCGATTACGGCACGTTTGCGTTTGATAAAGTCGGGAAGTTCAACATATGTCGATAACTATGAATGTTTATTCTCTATGTTACGTTGGGGAAACCCCTTGCACATATTCATATGCACCCTTAGACAATCCAACCGTGAAATCGACACTCCACACTTCGAACACTCGTACTGTATTTGTGTGGAGCTCTTTGTAGAGCCATGCCTCTCATATCGCCGGGCATAGCTGATACAAACGAAAGTCCTTTCACAAAAGCGACACTTATAATGTAGGAATGATTCAGCAGAGGCGACTGGCCACACATTAGTTTCTGCAACAAAGGTCGATGGTCCAGTTGGCGATGCATTTGCCTTAGCTGAAGAACTAGATGACACTTCTGCAGTCTTCGTGTCAAACATTCCCGAAGACCCTGGAAATCCCGATAGACAGATAGGGACATTAGCCATAAATGCAGATTATATTACTGACGAGGAAGATTTCGATTGCACTGCTGGTACCACACACGAAGAAGTCGTTGGTGGCATTGGTACCATGCCCATAGCAGTCGGCAAGGGTGCTACGGTAGGCAGCCCACCCGAAGAAGTCGATGGCGCTGCTGGTACCACACACGAAGAAGTCCATGGCACAGCCGTAGATCCTCAGACCAGATGGCATGGGATTCGGTGTTTATTTCCTTGCAGGTCTGTTATTGGCTCAGAGTTCACCTGGGCGTTTCTGATAAACTGTGGTCCAATTGCAAACGTTACAGAGATATACATGTGTTTCAAGTTTCGCTTGTCCTAAAATGAATTCGCGAAATCTTCCAGTCCATATATTTAACCAAAAAGAATATTGCTCAGAAATATGTTTAAAAGTATTATAATTTGTTCTTTTATTTGTTGTTAAACTGGAGTAGCGAAGTTGTTTTGTCATCTATTCAGCTGTATAATAGAAGCGCTAAAAGTTCATCTTAACTTATAACTGCAGAACCATAAATGAATCAATGGGTACAAATGTCCTCAGAAAACAACTTACAGAAAGGTGTCGGATATCTGCAATGTAAAAAAAACTCAGTCTATCTGTTGTATCACTGGCTATTTTATGACAACTATAATATAAGACAGTTATTTTCAAAAATTAAATACAAAAATACTCTTTCATTCTTTCGATGTTCTGGTTTAATTCATGTTAAATATGAATTTCTACAATTCTTTTGTAATTTTTTTTAAAAATATTCAGCTTTTAGGCGAGGTCATACTGTCCTCAATCAGGATAGCGCTTGCCATTCTTTCTGAAATTCCTCTAGAAAACCTCAAAACACGTTTTTCTTTTTATTCTCACACGTCTATTAACTTCAGTTAGTAAATATCCCAGGCCTGCGAGAGCCATTCGAAAGAGTTGGCGAGACATGTCAATCGTACCGATCACGTGCGCCTGGCTGTTACATAAAACCGTTAATCTCGTTTTCGTGATTATTGACGCAACTCGGGACACGTGGCCATGGTAACGTATGCAGGTGTTCCATCCCGTCAGCGTGTTTCACGTAACTGCTGCGGTGCGAATTATCTAGTTCTGTCAATTCATGGTCTATACGAGGAAATAATATTTCAAGCCCTTTCGCTCGATTTCGAAACGTAAAAACCGTTAAACCTCGACGAATAAGTATAATAAATTCTTAAGGCAAAGGTTCTAACCTAATTATTTTACATGAATTTATTGTTTACTGTTAATGTTAAAGATTAATTTAATTACTTCCAATAACGGTATCGTTCTTGGAAACCCAGTTGCCAAGAAAATCTTTGTAAAACTACAAATAGTTTTCTTGCAAAACATACAAAACATGTATTTGTAATATTACAAATGATCGCCTTGTATTACAACTGACATTACTGAGAAGTGTACATAAAATTAAGCCTTTTTTCTCCTAGAACAAATATGTTGAATTAATAATAGAGAGTAACTATAAAAAAAAAATTCAAAATATAATTTACGAAAAAAAAAAAAAAAAAAAAAAAAAAAAAACATATAGCCAGCACTACGACTAACACCCACTGCCCTTGTATTATTAGTCGGCAACCTTAACCCTTTGATAATGGCACTAATATACTGGCGTAGAGGACAAGGTTCACCTGAGCTGCCTATATTCTTCAATACTGCAGTATCAGTTGTGTTGGTCTCTGTATATCCACTTATCATAGTCCTATTGGTCCTGGCTACACCGGACACACATAATGTACTCTGCGTCGTTTATTATTGGCTGGCCGTCGGCCAATGGAGTCGCGCCTTGACTGTGCGCCAATTAATGTGTCACCACAGGGGTAACAAATGTTACAATCCATCGTGTCCAGTTCATAAATTATTAAAAAATAACAGTTTTCTTCTTTTAAATTGAAATGTTGACTAATTGTAATTTTTTACTTGTATTCCGACAAAGTGCTGTGAAACAATAAAACTATAAAAGTATGCGCTTTTTTTTCTCAATAGCAAAGAGGTTTTCGTATAAAAGTAGTCCCGAGTGTACATGTTTGTACTCCTCAAAGGGATAACCACGAGACCAACGTGATTTACAAACTTATGGTTTATTTGTACTGTATTTCTAGCCTCAAGTACCTGCACAATATAAATAAAGTTATTCGGTTAAGAAGAATATGAACGTTTATTTCATTTTAAGGGTTCAGTTGTTGTGGTAAGCTATTTGGACGGCTCTTAACGAGATATTGAGTGCCGATTTAATAGTTCCGTGTAGCAATAAAACATTAACAATTTATTAATAATAAGCTTACGTTTTGTTGAAATTGTCGTTTTATTATGATTATTTGAGTTGTTTTAAGTGTTTTACGTTATTCAAAATTGCAATACTTTTCTTTTTGCACACATAAACACTTTACATCACTCATAGTTATTGCACAAACATCTATATACGGTTTTACGTTGTCGAGTTTCTGCCATTTTGCTGAAGCTCGTGGGAACGGGTCGGTACAGTAAAAAGATTTATTGAGGTACATTACAAACACAGCCTTTGTAGTTTTACAAGCAAGTAGTTTTACAAAGAAAATCTTTGCACTGTTGCAAGCATTTGAAAAATTGCAAAGAATTTCTCAGTAAAAATTAAAAATTATTTCACAGTCTATGTTTAATTCAAGGACTTCTTAAGCCTCCGGCCTGGCTGGAACTTCCCCCCCCCCCCTAGAAGCGCGGGAGTGATAAGGGCGACACTGAAACACGCATCAAGTGTGACATCGCCTCTAAGCGCAAGGCGTGCAGTGTTATCGTCGTACTGCATGCACCTATTGGACTTTCAGCGCTAACCCTACCATTTTATTGGTGGAAGGTTCAATGAAGTGTCCTGGGGTAGTTTCGAGTCTAGAGGACAGGTATAATTTGAGATACAGCGCTTTGGAAATGCCGTTTCAAGCAATTTTGCAGTACTTTGAAATTATGTTCTTAATATGCTTGACACCTTGAAAGCACTCAAAAACCCTCGTCTGAAGTGGGCGTTGTTTTCATATATCGGCACATTGTACGCGTGTTCCATAGTTCCGTGGACGAGTCTTTCAAACATTTTGGAACGTAGTTCAAGCGCCAGGTAGACGGGAACCTTAAGGTGCTTGAGTGCTGTCTGCGTACAAACACTTAAACATTTATCGTCTGAAGAATGCACTGTAAAAAATTTCTTGTAAACTTCCTAAAATCTACTGGAAGTTTTTAACATTGTTATATTTCAGTTTAAAACTACCGTTGTATCCTTTTAGTATAAATTATAAAGTCGCAATTCAAATCTTATCAAATATTTTATTTATCGGTTCTTCTTCTTCTCCGACAACATTTGACAAGTTAATCTTCCTTCTCAAATGCAATAAAATCAATATTCTATACGTTCCGTTAATAATTATTCAAAGTTAAAAACGTTTTGCAGCAATTATATTAAATATTCAATTATATTTGATTATTTATTACATCCTTAAAACTTTCTTCCTGTAATATCCACGTCCATCTTTGGAGGTGGTGAGAATTGTTCTAAAGAAAAAGCTAGTTCTATTCTACTTCTGCCTTACTTATGTTGTCTCTTGTCCTTCGACTGGCTGTCGTCTGACCATGACACATCTCTCCGCCAATCAGCAATGGCGAGACAAGAGACAACCAGGATAATTTCACTTAGTACTTTTACTTAATAAACATTCAATGCTGTCTAGCCTCTAGATAAGAAATGAAAATAACGAACTTGATATTATCTATAAACAAATTCAAAATACTTAAGCATGATATCTATGTCGATAAACAATAAAATAACAAAAGATTATACTCTTAATTCATATAACAAAGCTTAATTTGGAATAATAATAAATGAAGACAGAAAATAATCAAATACTCTTTAATTACCGTAAGCACTTTGTTACAAGTTGAAGTGACGTCGTGACACAAAAATTCACATGTAGATGTGCCCTTATTTAATTGGGATGATTCAGATATTCAGTGGTGCCAATTAAACCGCTAAATATTACAGATAGCCTCTTTGAAATTGAAGGAAATGAAAATAAAAGTAAAAAATCCTGTGTCACAAAGTCACCCTCCATGTCCAAAGTCACCCCCGCTTACGGTATATATAATGAGAATGTCTATGACGAACTTTGAATATAACCCAAAAATGTGCAATCTTACAACCTATACATAATATAATAATAATGCCAGATATCAAACTGCAAATAAGGAATCTTAAGCGTCGTTATAATATAAAAATGTTGGCAATGCTCCTATGTATTTGACTCTTTTCCTGAGCAAATGTAGAAACGCTACCATTAATGTATGGAAAATAGTTTACCACTAGCGCTTTGTCACTATACTTTTACAATGATGTGGAAAATTTACGAATAATTTCTTGGAGTGTAGTTATAGTTTTCTTTACCCCAACCTCAATCCTTATTCGCTTTTCCGAATATCAGTGGCTTAAGTGGGAGTCTTCGCCGTCATTTATTTTTATGCACGAATACTCCGATCAAGGATATTTAAAGTAGATTAGTGGCGAGCAGAAACATCACATGATAAAATGTTTGGATCGCCACTGAAAGTCTCGCGCAGAAGACCACTCCGGAGTCCCGTGCTTGTTCGTCAGGTGAGAGGAAGTACCCAAGAAAGGGGTCAGGAACCAGAAAAGATAGGGGAAAAAAAAGTGGAAGAGAACATGTTTCATGCTCACCATATCGTACTGTTCGGGCAGGAACAGAGCGTATCCTCTGTGGCTCGAAGCTGATTTATGGCTCATCCCTCTTCTCCCTGTGTTCCATCAGCAAACACGACGCAGCTGTGCCTCATCTGGAGGGTGGGTTACACCCTTACCAGGCTCTCATCCGCCACCCTCTCCCCTACCTGCGCCGGACCTATTTGTCACTCGGATCCATTCGCCATCGAATGGCGAACCCCTACTCTCACGTTCGCCGCTGAAAAGGGTGGCGAAGTGAAAGAGTTTTCTAAAGACTCCCATTCTTCCTTATTCCTTCCTGCTTTTCGCGTCCGTGAAATATTTCGTGGTTTCGACAACCGATATTCACCCCCTCATGGCGGCTGGGAATGTGTAGGCGGAGGAATACATAGCCAAGAAAAAATTGTATGGACATTTACAGAGCATTAGTTACTTACGAATCATTTCACGTGGAAGATTTCGGTAGAGTGCATGAACACGTATCCACTTTTTATGGAAATACCGCCAGCGGGGGTAGGAACTGGAAATGTCTACCCTCGCAAGGTCCCAGAGACAAGGAAACATCACAAATGTTAATCCTTACCCATCTGCCCCACCATTGAGGCGGTCTGACTTGGCAGTCAGGAGTCACAGGTTCGATTCCCAAAGTTCACTGATCCACGAATTGCTGTCGTATTTTCCTCTCCAGCCTCGCACTGCGCAAGGCAACGCTAATCCATTAGGAAAAACATTTTCCTGTACCTGATTCGGGAATAAGTGAGGCACCTTCGAAAAATCCCTTTTGAGTGGGTACTTTCTGCGCCCTCGGTGTCATTTCGCCACTGGAAAAATTTAAACACCTCAGGAAATATTTACACTACCGGAATTACTGGATAAATCGGTTGCTGACGTCACAAGAGAAAGCATGCTATTATGATGGCCATCGTAACGAGAAAACACGCAGATGGGTATGTCCGGCTGTCGTTAACCGCGTTATGAATAAGGTGGGGACTTAACAACTAGTAGTGGAGTGTGGTAATTAATCATAACATATGTAATTAGCAATATGATATTCCATCTAAGTTTCCCCGATTAATAATCGCATAGAACGCTTGTGATATCCCATAATTTACTGCTGTGCTCTGCCTAATCTTTCATGTGCGAAATTACCGCTAGGTTAATTTCATAACAATGTGGATGAAATTATACTCTGCCTGTACGCCTAACTTGACGCATGTATCTTTGTAATGCGTTTACTCTCCAAGCGAACATTCTTCATGAGCGACCAATTACACATGGGGCATAGCAATGTGCGGAGTCAACTTTGAACACCCGTTGTGAGTGTTTGTGAAGGTTTGTAGAGAAAACGTATGTGTGTGTGTGTGTGTGTGTGTGTGTGTGTGTGTGTGTGTGTGTAATAGCATTGAAGTTCTATAATCACATTTCAAGTCATTTGTCTCAGAAATTGTGCCTCTAATACAATTTTCACTTGAAGGTATTTTCGCCTCACATTTTGCCATAAAATCGTATACCGCATTCCGTATTCGCGAGTTCCCACCCAACACGGTATATCAACTTGCTGTTGTAGAAGGAAAACTTTAAAATTAACTGAACATAAGACTTTTATTTTTGTTTAAAATAAAGCGATTTGACTGAAAAAACGACATTAAAATGATTTACTTCGTTGATCGTTACTTAGTACTTTGTTGTTGAAAAGTTACAGTTATAAAGTGCCACTATTACGTGATACAAAGATCACTTCGTTACATACAGTAATACTTCACCATAGTTTCTACATAGCCGAGGAAGTATATCGTGCATCGCATTCACTCTGCTGGAACAAAAAAAAAAAGTGCAAATTCATTAATTGAAATTCCCCTTAGCCTTGATTTTCTGGTATTACCCGTGACAGAAATAGAGCGATCTTCATCAATCACGTAATTTCCCTTGACAGAATCCGGATTAATATCTTATATAGCTTCATCACTCTTGTGCACACATATCCGTTTCCTCCAAAACGTAATATGTAAATGTATCTGCGGATTATTATTATTTTTTTTTTTTTACGTTCTTTTGCTTTTCAGGAAATTCTCCGATTATTTTCGAGCTCTGATACCAGAGTTACGGTACTTTGACGTAGCATGATGGATATGTTCCAGAATTATCCTCGTATAATGTATTCCACGCTACCTCTCTCCATTCTCCATGATAAACATGCCTGCCGAAAGGACTACCTGTGGGGATTCTAATAGCCACACCAGAGGAAACACCACATCAAAATTTCCGAATGTTACGTTTTCAAGTTTGTACTTTGAAACTCTTTGCCATAAGATGTTGCCCCCGGGTACCAAAACTGGCAGTCAGATATACACTAACAAAATGAAACAAATAACAAAACACATTTAGTAACATTCTTGTTACTAGCAACAAAATTTCAATACGGGAGTTCTGGGGAAAGATATGCCACAGAGCCTGTGTATTTTATTATTTAAGTTTGGGAATTGAAGAGAATTTTCCCAACAGTTATCAAAGTATAATAAAAGTAAACATTATCTTTATTGCTTTTATTCAAGAATATTAGTCATGATCATAACATACGACAAAATACTTCAGAAGTATTGTAAAATCAGTTCATGGTTATTTCACACTTTTCTGAAACCCTTCTATAGTTCTACTTGCAGGATATTCCTCCTCCCCGTGCAAACTAAGATTAACTAAGTCTGGAAAATTACACCAGAGGACAATGCACCACTTTCCTGCGCACTCAGTTGTAATATTATTTTGCACGAGAACTATTTATTACTAGGTGCTACCAACACAGGCATTTTTTCACTGTTTTTATTAGTGTTTATCATAAAAGAAATATTATCATGTACACATAAAATATAGGTATAACTTCAATTTAACGACAAATAAGATAAGTCTGTGTTTACAGAGTTATAAAACGCTTGGTACATGGCATATTTAGGAAATAACTAAATACGTAATATATGGGGTGATTTCTTAAAGGTTTTTTTTTTTAATTTCGAAGAAACCGTGAATGCACTATATTTAAGAATTGCAGTAAAATTTCAGAGAAATGAGGTTAAAGTCCATTTGGGAGTATGAACTACCGGAACAGTCGCCGCAAGTCGATTCCACGTTCAATCGAAAGCGAGTGTAAGTATAAGGTACATAAGAAAACGGTGGGGTGCGCCCCCCCCCCCCCCAAGCTGACTGAACAAAGTAGTCACTCAAGTCATACTGATTCATATCTCTCTTGACGAGCTGCCTGCACTGACTGGTACAGAATAAGTGGAATGCGCGAAGAACTTCAACTCAAGAATAAAAAGCAGCTGTGTTATAACGACACGTTGTCGTCATGCCTTTTTTTTTAAAATATATGTTTGCAGTACTTTGGTAGCCACGTACAATTTTTTAAGACTGTAGTGCCAGCCAAGACAAGTGGTAAGCATTTTCTCGATGGAAAGTACAAAAAAAAAAAAAAAAAAAGTTAGATATAGGAACATTTCGCGCGTTCAATGAACAGTAGGCCAGACTTCACGATCCTTTGTACAGTCAAGCCTCGGATGTCTGTTCATTGGCCGATGCCCCAGTGTTACCACAAACCTGGCAGCATGGGATTCGCTTCTCGTTCCCTTGCAAGCCTGCTATTGACTCAGAGTCGTCTAGGGCGTGCATAATATACTCTGATCCAATATCAAATATTACTTCAGTGTACACGCGTTTGAACTCTATCTTGACCTGAAATGGATTCGCGAAATTTTCCTATCCCTATTAATTGTTAAAGCACACCTACATAACTAGGGACATCCTATATAAAAGATAATAATTCCTATTAAGTTGTATTTCAAAATACTTCAACTCAGATCCACTCTCGCGATTGGGTGGCTTAAACAGCTACGCGTCTTAGGCACCTACCTGCCTGCAAATCACAGACGTCCGGTTCTTAGTTCCCATTTGCCGAGTCAAATAACAGAGCTGTCCACTGACGAACACGCCCGACCAATAAGGAAAGGGACACTACATGTGCGCAATGCGCAAGCAGCTCATTTAAATCTTGCCTCCATGGAAATCTTTTTGCGAAAATCGGGTGAACCTATATATGTGTGTGTGTGTGTGTGTGTGTGTATATATATATATATATATATATATATATATATATATATATATATATATATATATATATATACATACACACGTTTATTCAAACGTGTAGGTATTTTGTTAGACGAACAGAAGTAGTATTGTTTTTTCTCAACAGAATATTTGGTAACGACAACTGAATATATTTTCGGGCCTATGCAAACATATATATACATATATATATATATATATATATATATATATATATATATATATATATATATATATATATATATATATATAATTTCCTTCTGGAAAAGCAACGCATTAAAAAAATTTAATTTCCCTCAGAAAAAATCGAACAAAATATATGTTTGCATAGGCCCGAAAATATATTCAGTTGTCGTTACCAAATATTCTGTTGAGAAAAAACAATACTACTTCTGTTCGTCTAACAAAATACCTACACGCTTGAATAAACAAAATATCGATGTTGGGCCAAAATAAGTTAAACTGTCAACAAAATATCTTGTTTAAATACAGCTCGAGAGTTTGTTTGTATTTTTTTGTTATAATTAGGGTCGTAAGAGTGTTTATAGTCCATTCACGGTTTCTTCGGGCCTTTATGAATCAAACCTTTAAAAAATCTTTCCCTATATGACGTGTTAAGTTATTTCCTAAATAAGCCCTGTATCATAATCGTTTTATACTTGTGTTCATAAAAGCTACATTTTTTCTGTTAAATTGAAATAATATTCCAATTTTATCTATAAATTAAAATGCTTCATTTATAAGTAATCTGAATAAAAATCAGGGAGAAAATAGGTATATTGGTAACATCTAATGAGAAACAGTTCTTATACAAAATATCATTACAACTGAGTGCGCACGAATGCGGTGCGTTGTCCCTCTGGTGTAATTCTTCAGGATTAGTTAAGTTTAGTTTGCACGAGGCGGAGGAATATCCTGGAAGTAGAACTTTAGTAGGGGTTCAGAAAAGGCTGGAGTAACCGTGAATGGACTATATAAGTGAATCTATTGTGACGTTGTTTGCCAACACATACAGGACGAGATCCTTGTCTCAACTGCTTCCTGAATGTAGGTGATTTAAGTTGGAAAATAGCTGAGAGCCCCCCTCCCTGATGATGTCAAAAAAGGGATTTAGGTTGGTTGCAGTGAAAAGGTTTGAAATTATTAGTTGCCTTGGTTTTTATATCAAAATATAACCATTTACATAATTTTTTCTCCAAAATTTTACAATTAATAAACGTTATATAAAAGTACATTTTTCTCACTGATTGCATTTAGTATAAAAGGGTATCAAAATTATTCTGTTTAAAACTTCCCCCAAAATCTACATTTTTACAATATTACATCTCTTTACAGCTATATGCAGGTTACATATAATTATTTTGCTTTAAACGATACTTAACTAAAATGGCAGCAAGCCTCCCCCCCCCCCCAACTTTAAAATGTTGACGGACGGAACAGCAGTTCCTGCCTAAGTGAAAACCATGTGCTGTCTCCCCGAATCTGGGCGAGACACCTGTATTTATATTTTATTTGAAATCATCTAGAACATTACAAAATGATCTTCACTCCGTCGATATCTGAAGTCCTGGAAAGGGCTCCCTGGTGGTGCGTGACTGGTTGGTAGGCATTACGTGGTCAAGGTGACATACGAGGGAGGGGAAGGCAGCCATAGTTTCGTGGGTGGCAAGAGCCCCGCGGCGCCCATACCTGCAGACCAGCAGGCCCTCCCAGCGGACGTGTGGCATGGAGCTAGTCAAACACACCCCCGTCGCAGCGAAGGTAAACCATCCCAAACGGCTCAACTTCATATGACACCGTCGGTTTGACTTTCTTTCGATGTGCAGAGATAGCCGTCACACTATTGTTGCTTAATAATCTTACAAACACACTAATAAAACAAGTTTAACAAGAAACTTAAAAGTAAAAAAGGTATAAAACATGAAATATTTGTTTGCGCAGGCTGTCCAGTACTTACTCTAGGCATGCATGCATGATAAATATTCCAATTTTAACAGAGTATTCACATTAAGTGAGGTTACTCTGGCGTAGCACTCGGGCGCACGTGATCTACGTTCGAAGCTCAGTCGAACGTCCAGAATTTCTTCATGTCAGTCCAAACTGCTTAACGTACGTGGAGCTAAACAAACCTTTAGTTGTGTTATAAAGTGATCAGGTCTTAGCTGAACGGCATGCCTGAACACACTTTCAAACATCGAGTCTGGGCACGAGCGTGATCGCAACAACACCTTGTGAGAAGACAGTTGCAGAAACCCCCTCGACAGGTCAGTAAGTGGGGCCGCGCCTGATATAGGGCAACGTAACACTGGGAGCGGTTTCTTTTGTCATCGGGGCAGCGGACCAAGAAGAAATGGAGATGGGTATGTCCGGCCGTCGTTAACCAACTCCTAGAACCAGCCTCCGGCAACATGAACAAAGTGGGACTTTCCAATTATATTGTAATAGTAGTGGCGTGCGGTAATAAAACTTAACACAATTAATTAGCATCTTTGTATTCCATTTAAGCTCCCGCGATCAATAGTCATGTAAATTGTTATTGTGTAATCCTTATGTTCAATAAACCCTAACTTATACTGCTGTGCTCTACCTAATCATGACTCATTATTTAACTATGCCCATAGATCCTTTCAGGTATGAATTGATTTAAAAGCTAATTCGTAACAGTTGCACAAACTAAATCTTTAATTGCACCAACCAAATAATTAGTTGCACCAACCAAATAATTAGTTGCACCAATCAAATCTTTGTCTGGGCGTAACCAAACAAAAATAACAATATGATTTGGTTTCAGCAACAAAATATTTCATTGCCCCACATACAGGCAAATAATTTGTTTGCACCAAACAAACAGTTTGATTCAACAAAACATTTTTCTTAGTGTGAGCGATGTCTCGGGTATTTTTTGCTTAATGCAGAGTTTTCTATTGTAATTTGCAAATTAAATGTATGTAAGGATGGCTGGTCTTCTTCAACCATACCAATAACTGGAAAAAAACGACTCCTAATTCGTCTCATAGAGTTGTGCGTGAGAGTATTTTTATTATTTTTCTACGGCTGGCCAATATAATGTAAATTGGTTGACTGCAGACAAACAGGGGGTTTCTTTAATCACGTTCCTTATGAGAATGAATTAGAAAATATATGCAGGGAATACGACCTAGCGTAATTATTGAGGGAGTTGTGTACCCCGAAAATGGGAAAATAATGAACTTATAATTTAAAAGATTAGAAGCTACTAGGGATAAAATAAAATAAGTAAGCTAACTCTGAAATTGTAAGTGTAAACAACTCTCCCCATTATAAACAGAATACTACAGCTTGCAATTATTATCATATCACATTAAATGTTGTAACCCTGAGCACTTAAGCAAATTTTCAAGACATTTGTTATTAATCACCATGCTCAAATTTAATATATATATATATATATATATATATATATATATATATATATATATATATATATATATATATATATATATATATATATATATATGTATGTATGTGTGTGTGTGTGTGTGTGGTTCTAATCACAAAAACCAATTTTATTAAATGCTTACATTTTCTGAAGTCACAAAGAAGATATTTTCTATATGCTGTCGTACACCATATTGTTGCGCATGCAGACTCCAGCACTGGATACAGGCTCTTATTTATACCTCCATTCAAACCGATATGTTATCTAGTTCCTCGATCATATTACCATGCAGTTATATCTTCATCAGTTTCTTTCAGACAAGTTCTTCGCTCACCTATAAATCGTCGTCACACTTAAAGTACTGTAAAGTAAAGTACAACTGTCTCCTGTTGTCACACCAACCCCTCACAAGACTGACCCATTGACCCAATTGGCTCTTTGACCAATTGGCCCCCCTAATGACCCCTGATTGCGATGTTGACACCTAATGACTCCAAAACGACCCCTAAATGACTAGTCATGAGTGGTCCGGCGCTTTAGAGCATGGCCCACTTAAATCATTCTCTTCCCCAGGCAGACCCACTCGCTGCTCCGTCGTCCGGTGGCCGGGGAATGACTGATAGCCGATATTGATGACGTTATAGCCCCTCCTTCCTTCTGCAAAAGGAGTCGACGATTTGAGAGGATGACCAAGAATCTTATGGTAGTAATGTCACTTGGCATAAGATGGAATTTCGGAGAGGTTTCTGGGCTATGGCACGAAACTATAAACATCGTTGCGGTTGGAGGATCGGGAGTCATCGTGGCAGCCATCTGGCTGAAGTGCGGGAATCTTGAAAAGTATTGTGCAGCAAAGAGGACGAACGATGTTGGAGGGTGTGAGACGACGCAGAACGAGGTCTTTGTGATTATAATGGACGAGAGGGCGTGATACCCGACGAGTAGAGGACTACTGTGTATGAGAGCGCTCGGAAATTTCTATAACATTTCAGACTGGTGGAATTTGGACTGAACTAAGGCGGTACTGTATGAACATGTGATACGGATTATAGTCTAAATCTTGGAAATATCAAATATGGACATAATTGATAAAATAATTCAACAGGAATTGATATACTGTTTATTGTGACTGATTTTAGTTATTTGACTACATTAATTTATTTGAGGTAATTGTAAATTCCCTTGATTGAATATTAATCGAAAACAGCAAGTGCTAGCTATTTATTGTGAGATACTGAATCAGGAGTAGTTTATTCCTAGTTGCTGTAAATAAATTATGATATTATAATTAGTTATTTCATTTAATTATGACCTCTACCATTTAAAGAAACTGGCTAAGCCCACTGCCTTTAGCAAATCGTAACTATATGTTTAACCTATTCTGTCTTTGCAGTAGCACTACGGCCCAAAAAATGAATTAATGCTCTTGCAACATGGCACTAAGCTACTGGCAAGTTAAAGCCCATCAATTAAAGTGTCAGACATTAGGCAAACCAATAAGAACTCTTTCACATCACTACAGAAACAGTACAGCAACTGTGTATTCAATAGCAACATCAAGAACTGAGAAATCTTCCATACCAGTAAATTTGTCAAAACTATTCAGGAATTCGCAGGGTTTGGTCCATCCAATAGAATAGTGAGTGCGCCTGTAAATAGCGAGAGGAAAACTTACAAAAACGTGGGCAAGATGCTGCAGATCACAATGGTGTAGTGGCCAGATATATATCCTTCCACCTCGGCTAATCGACCTCTGTTCCACAGGGAACATGATGGATGTTGTCACTGGCCACCAGTGTGGTTCTCCCTTGGTGCTCCCATCTCTCCCACAGTTGCATTCCATCGCTACATCTCCACATCGCTCCACTTTTATCGATACTGCCCCAATCTGTCATCAGTAATGTGAGCAATGATTTAGCAAAAAATAGCTTTATGCAGTAAATGAATAACGTTGAAACTTAAGACATTGAAATTTGGGTTTTTCCTTTTTTTTTTCTTTAACACAAGTTACAGAATAAGTAGACAAGGTAATAGCACTTGGTTACCACGTGTATACTGGCCCCCTAATTCCATGGCAATGCAAGTTTTACATGGACATAAAAGAGATATCAAGCATGGCTTATATAAATTATTTACTGAAACCATAAAGCAGCAGCTGTTTTCACTACTCATTTCTGTCAAGTTTAATTAGTTTGGAGCAATTTTCAGCAAGACCTAACATTTAGCGGCACTTCAAAGAAAAACATTTGAAGAAATGGAGGAAGGGAGCAGGCAAAGAGAGTTACTTTAAAAGTACCTGATTAACACAAAAAGTGTTTTTTTTGTTGTATGTTAAATTGGAGAAGTTAACTATGGATTCAGTAAAGAACACAAAACATTTAGAGTCACAGTGGTTGAAAAATACCAAAAAATACAAAATAAAATCATTGCTTTGTCTGTGAAGTCCTTTTCGTAACTTATAAATGTGGATGTGATTTTCAGTTTTCAATTGTAGACTGCCCACCGCTAGTGTCCCTTGTTCAGTCACAAGCACTGGTGGGAGGAAATTTTACGGTTGGAGATTTTAATTTGGATAATGGGAAGGGCACTGTCGTATTGCGCAGGTTTCTCGGGGTACTGTCGATTCTTTCCGTATCTATATTCTCCTGCTGCTCCACCCACAATTAATCTCACTTCGCCCATTACCTGAGCTTGCCGAAACGAAAGGCATGTCTCTCGGGTAGAGAAGATAGTTTCAAATGCCAAAGACCCTTCTCTCATCCAAAGAACTTCGTTTATTTCGCAGCAGGCTATCCTTCATGATCGTCCACACACTTGTGACTATTGTTTGTTTAATGGTCACTGCCTCATTGCAGCACTGATTCCTGTTCATCACTATCTCAGAGTCAAACAATGCATTTATAAAGAACTGCAGTCCAATTTTAATATTACACCGAAATGATGAGTGATTGAAGTCTATATGGTCACCAAAATAATTCACCAAATCTTCGGGAATCTATTCATACATTTTGACCCTGCTTGACAGCGGCGAGGAAAACCTGCACAGTTTCAATTTAAGCGTAGAGCGCATGGATAAACCAAAATAGGCCAATTTATTCAGACCGGGTTGTAAAGTCAATTCACGGTTATTTCAAACTTCTCTGAAGCCCTGCTGAAGGTATACTTTCAGGATATTCCTCTGCCGCGTGCAAACGAAGCTTAATCAAGTCTAGAAAATCACAACGAAGGGACATCGCATGCATTTATGCACATTCAGTTTAATAATAATTTGCAAGAGGACTATTTCTTACTAGGAATTATCTCTGCGTTTTTATTTTTTTTAGTAATACATGAAATACTTATAGGTGGAATGTATTTGTAAGTTCAATTTAAACTAAAATAAGGTATTTTTATGTTAACACAGGAACGAAACACTCACGACCTGGGTGCATGGGGTGATTTTTCAAAGGTTTGTTAAAAAAAAAAATGTGAACATACTGCGAATAAGCAACATATAATCCACACCCGGTTACTTCCAACTTCTATGAAGCCCTGCTGTAGTACTACTTCCAGGATATACCTCCACATCATTCAAACAAAGCTTAGAAAATTACACCAGAGTCCCAACGCACCAGATTCGTGCACACTCACTGTAATAAATTTTGCATAAGCCATATTTTACTAGGCATTACCAACACACACATTTTATTAATGTTTTTTTCTTCAAATTATTATGAATGAAGCAAAATACTTTTTAGATAAAATACGAATAAAAGTCAAACCTAACCAAAAATGATAAAATACGTTTATCTTACCACATGTAAAAAAAGCTTGTGATACGCATAGGATGCAACCAAACACGTCATAAATAGGGTAATTTTTTTCACAAGTTTGATACAAAAAGTGTAAAGAAACCGCGGACAGGGTATAACCAATGAAAGCAAGCCAATTTCTTCAGGCCGGGCTGTAACAACGGCTGGAGTTGGCAGCACTGCGCTCCAAGAGGAAGCTCATTTAACTTCTCCACTCTGCTGGAGATCGGCCTGCACTGCGAGTGACGCGAGCAAGCTCATCTCGCCTTGGCCTGTGCGCCTTTCTATGTTTTCTTTTATTTTCACGTGGAAACCTCGACGGCAATTTCCCTGGCCCCACTTGTCTGCGTCTGCCATCCGGCCGGCTAATATAACTCGGAGGCGCACGCGGTAGACGATACACCCCCTGGAACGACACCCCGTCGCAAATGAAGGACGGGAGGAGAGGCAAAAATACCTTCACCGGATAGAGGCAGATTCCTGCGCCAGAATTCCCCTTTTCCTACTACTCGCGAGTTATTAGCCGAATTACGGAAGGGAGTGCACCAAGTGTCTGTGGCGTTCCGGGGGAGAAATTGAGAGCAGAGTTGACGGATAATGAAGTTAACTGGCTGGCCGTTATCATCTCACCGAAAGCCTCTTTAACGTTGTTTGCTTACATGTCGGCCTACAGTGGTGGCTACAGAGTCGGCAGTAAGAGGTACACAGAATGTTCCGTAACTTATGTTACAGGCTTCGGGAGGTGACTTTTGAGTAGTTCTATACGTCCTCGAATTTTATTTAAATTAAAATAACTAATTTATCAGCCACTGAAATTATTCGCTTTTGTTCTGTACTCTTCTGGATAAGATAAAAAGTAACAGTAACACAATCATTTTGCCCACAATTTCACTGTCACTTGAACACAACCTCTTTAAATTCGTCGTAATTCTAAGTTGTATATGTTTGGGAAGGGTACACAATGTGGTTGCAAAATGAAATAAGCACAGCTTTTAAAACCAATTATACATTTCTATCGGCTTTATTGTCGCAGTGTGTGATATAGAGATGACGCGTGGTAGCTATATTTCATCACTTTTACAAAGCATCATTAAAATTAATACATTCAATATTGTTGCAATTTAAAATGAATGTGGCTAAAGCGGTTATCGATTAAAATCTCTTGCTGTTCGTCAGTTTGAACATTTATAATAAAACGGTCACACGAGGTGCCTAACTGCTAGGTATTCGTCTCATCAATTGGACATCACATTCCACGGCTTATCTCCTTAACGACTCGAGCAATGACATTATTTCTCAAATTTGCGACCTGCTTTTCCATGGCTTATCACCTCCCACAGTCTGTAACATCAGTTAAGAAACATCCCGTAAATGTAATTTGTGTAAAATGGATATAGTATGAAAGTAAATCACCTCAGTTCTCACGTATAGAGTGAGGATGAGTTGGTAGATCCGGAGAACGCTAAACAACTATCAGAGAGCGGAGTGACGGAATGCGATGACATGAAACAACGGGAATACTCGGAGAAAACCCACCTGCGAGCTGCACGAGGAAAGGTTTGGCTTGTTTGCGGTAGTATGCCACTTTTATTCACAGAGTATGAGCTGTTCTGAAAGTCTTGCTTAACTTCTTTCTGGGCATTCTGTCACGTGTTATATAGTTTCTGATGACGTAATTGTCCCAAATACCGTGTCACCACGAGGGGAGATCCGCTGGCGCTTCGCTGATAGGTTTAACAAACTATTATTGCTGTATTGTGTTTATTGGATTCTTCTCCTGGCCTGGATACCGAGGCGTCGCTGCTGTTCGCTAAACTTGTCCCCCTCTACTGAATCGTAACAGTTTACAATAAAGACGTTAAAACTAACATTCTGGAACTACCGATAATGTAAGTATAGCAGTGTTAACCTTATATACAGGTAGCAGCCGAAATATTTACTTTTAAAACGTTCATTACAAAATATTATATTCAGACCTACGCCAGATACACATTTTTTTTTTTACGCATGCTCACTTGTACTTCAAGAAAGAAAGCTAGTTGAACGTTTGTAAGAATAAACAGCTACTCTATCTTTTTGTATCTATTTTTTAAATACTTACGTATGCCTGAAACACTCCTTAAGAATAACAATACGTAATTACTGTGTATTTAATCTCACTCGACTTTACCGCGCACTAAAAATGATAATTTTCTTCTCTTTTCTTTGGGTTAATTCAGCTTCTCTCGACGTGCAAAGAAAAGCAGCCTCTGTGCTTGAAGTGGAAGGGAAACATAAAAGCTCCTCAACATTTTCAAATTACCTTGCCGCTTGTGCTTGTGCTTGTGTTATAAAGCAAACACTAAGCTACAAAAAGGACGGGGTGAAAAATTTCCACGAAGAACGTAGCAACTATGTTATGAATAAAATGAAAAACTTTCCGGTGAATTATTCAGAACTTTCATTACCTTCGTAAATACGTATTCGCTTTTACCAAGAATTTCAGTGAAGTTAAGCGATGATTAAAACAGCACCGAGTGAAAGGAGAGAAGAAAGAATCATAGCAAAGAACAGCTGGGTTTTAACATTAAATCGCTTCGGCCGTATTCGTTTTAAATTCTTAAAAAAAATTTTATATAACAATTTCAATGATGCTTTAATGATGAATAATAGTTAACACGCGGTATCTCGAAATTACAAAATGGGACAGTAAAGCTCATATAAATATATAATAGGTTTTGAAAGCTATGCTTATTTTGTATTAAAATCTCATTATGTGCCTTTCCCAAACATTTAAATTTAAACACTTCCACGAATTGTGGGGAAAATGAAAGAATTAGAGGTACTTTCTATTTTACCCAGATAAGTGCAGAAAAAAAAATTATTTAAGTGGCCGCAAATTAGTTATTCTACTTTTAATAAACTGCGAAGACGTTTAGAACTATTCAGAATTCGATTCCGCGAAGGGTAAATTAAAAGTTGACTAAAGTTAGATCTGCAACACGATCGACAATTCATATTTACCTTTTTCCATGTGTCACAACACAAGTTAGACTGCTTACGTTGATTACACAAAGATAAAATAATCAATTACGTGTTGGAAAGAAACAGTTAATTCACTCCCGAAAACTCTCGTGGGACTCATTTTGAATCTAATTTGAGTTATTTTTGGTCCAGAACCAATTATGAACACTAAAATAAGATTTCAGATCCATAACAGCCATCCGTTTATACTTTTCACTCAATAACCAAGCAGACGATCTCTGTCTGTCTGTCTGTCCGTCTTCAATACCTCTAAGTTCCTTGAAACTCGATAGAAGTTCTTCAAATTTTGCAGAGCGAATCCTCAGGGTAAAATACAGGTCAAGTTAGAATTTCAGCAAGATCAGATGACGCAATCATTAACTTTTACCCTAAAAACTAATTTTTTAGTTACGTTTTCGCTATGAAAAGTTTTGTATAATGCATAAAGAATAGTACACAGAGATATGAAGGTAATGGAATATAATTTTTGTTTACTTTAAATGCCTCGCTTCAATGTTGAGATAATTAAGTGGGACCACAGTGGCTCAGTGGATAGAGCGATTCCAAGTGGGGCCTTAGTGGCTCAGTGGATAGAACTATGTTAAATGGGGTCGCAGTGGCCAAGTGGATAGATATATATCGAATGGGGCCTTAATAGCTCATTGGAAATAGAGATTCCAAGTGGGTCCGCATTGATTCAGTGGATAGAGCGATTCCAAGTGGGGCCTTAGTGGCTCAGTGGATAGAACTATGTTAAGTGGAGCCGCAGTGGCTTAGTGGATAGAACTATATCAAGTGGGACCGCAGTGGCTCCGCCGATAGAGAGATTCCAAGTGGGGCCTTAATGGCTCAGTGGATAGAACTATGTTAAGTGGAGCCGCAGTGGCCAAGTGGATAGATATATATCAAATGGGGCCTTAGTAGCTCATTGGATAGAGAAATTCCAATTGGAAACGCAGTGATTCAGTGGATACAGCGATTCCAAGTGGGGCCGCAGTGTCTCCGTGGATAGAGATATTCAAAGTGGGGCCGCAGTGGCTCCGTGGATAGAGCGATTCCAACTGGGGGCTTAAGTTGCTCAGTGGATAGAACTATATTAAGTGGGGCCGCAGTGCCAAAGTGTATAGAAAAATATTAAATGGGACCGCAGTTGCTTCAATGTTGAGTTAATTTCACATAATTTCATTATTACCTGCATATATATATATATGGATTTTTTTTTTTTTTCATTCTTTCTATGGTAACCATATTTTTAAACATGGTATCTGTTCTAGCCCCGCGACAATACAAAAAAAGTCACGGGCTAACCCCTAGTTATATAGTAAGAAAGCCAATACATATTAACTAAATATCCTTTTAAAGCGAAGAGATAAAATCGTGTTTGGAAACCAAAAAAATGTAATACTGATTATTTTAAAGAGATAATTAAAGACGGCAATACTGTGATAAAAAAACGTGCCTGCGAAGGTAATGGCCAGGAGTGTCCACGAATTTTGAAGACGTCTCACGCGAATGGTAGCACTCGTTTAACTGCTACACGGGAGAGGGATTCAGCAAAGAGAAATAACTCCATGATTCTGAAATGACTCACCGACGTAGTTGACTCGGAATGGGGTCATGTTTGTTGTTGTCAGAAACCAATAAAGCTCTGGTTTTAGTATTCCAAGACAAAACACAGCTATTCGGCGTGCGACCTTTTGTATAGTCTACTCGCGGTTTCTTCATACTTTTTAAATCAAACGTTTGAAAAATCACACCATGTATGAAGTGTTTAGTTATTTCATAAATATGTTATATATCACAAGCGTTTTATACTTCTGTTAACATTAAAGTGTCTTATTTTTGTTTAAACTGAAGTTTAGCCAATATTTTATCTATAAATTACAATATTTCATTTATAATAAATGTGTATAAAAACCGCGAGAAACCATATGTGTTGGTAGCGCCTAGTGAGAAATAGTTTTCATGCGAAATATCATTACAACTGAGTGCGCACGAATTCGGTGCGTTTTCCTTCGGTGTAATTTTCTAGACTTAGTTAAGCTTGGTTTGCACAAGGCGGAAGAATATCTTGGAAATAGAACTTTATCAGGATTTCAGAAATGTGTGAAGTAACCGTGAATAGATTACAGCATCGATTCCTAGCTATGTGCAGTACTGGCCACAAGATTCCTAAATGGACACAAGATTCCTAAATGGCCACAAGATTCCTAAATGGCCACAAGATTCCTAAATGGCCACAAGATTCCTAAATGGCCACAAGATTCCTAAATGGACACAAGATTCCTAAATGGACACAATAACTTAACTGTTTGAGTGCCGATAAAATTATGATTTTGACTAGTAGAGCAATGTCTTGCCTTAGCCTATGTTTTGAACTGCCATTGAGTTACTAAAGTGCATTTCTTTAGCGTTTTGTATAGTAAATTCTGTACACCTATTGTAGCCCGGTTCACCACTATTGTATGGAAATAACTATTTTTAGTTATATCTGGTTCATATTGTACATTGCATGACTACTTTTGTTTTTTGCTAGCAATTTGTTAAATGTACAGTTTCTCTCTTATATAAAAAGGTGAGGATTTTTTAATTTTGAAACCGGCGTTTCCGTGTATTCTCTGCTTGCTATGTAATAGCGTTGTTTTACAATAACAAACATTTGGTTCAATTCACATCCCTAGGACCAGCACGTTTAGTTATTCAAAAGTAAGCATTTGGTCGTGTTTCAAATACAAGCCTGTTTATTTGTGTGGATTTTTTGTGTAGTAATTTGGGACCAAGTAAGTCAATTCCCTTTCGCAATTAACTATCTACACGACAATTTTTTGCAAAGCGACAAAATACAATTGTGATTATAACTATCAGAATTCAATTAAACATGTTCCGTAAGTACTTATTGCGTATAAATCCAATCATGCCATCGTACGAATCAAGCAGGCGTGCGGAAATGTACGCATTACGCATATACAGAATGTTTGGAAAATCCATTGGCAAACCTCCATAGATAGTTTCTTTGGACCAACAGCAATACAAAAGCCCTACACACTTACATCGGGAAACGTATTTTTATATAAAATAATTGCGTTCAAAGTTGTGGCGCACGACACCTGCAGAACAAGCATGTGCATCATGCATGTAGGACAGGTTGCATATAGGCCGTGGGCGCACGACGCTTAAGTTAATACCTGCGCAACTTCGCTCGCCTGCATCTCACACAACTTATCGTACGCGTATGTTCACACCGCCTTGTCCTCCAGGCGTTGTGCGGCACAACTTCGAACACAATTATTTGATAAAATTAGGGTTCCGGATATAAGTGCACAGGGCTTTTGTATTACAATTGGCCGAAAGAAACTTCGCCTGAAGATTGGAAACTAAGTTTCCGAACCTCCTGTATACACATTTACAGACCCTGGCACATTAGTTGGCAGGTGGTGGCTGTTGAAAAGAGAGCGACATTCCGACAATTGAGTAACGGCACAAACAATTAGTACACTCATTAATTAAAACTTCAGTCCCAAGTTCAACACTCATCCTAAAGACTTCACGGTAAAGTGAGCATTTTTTGAAAGCCCTGCTGAATAATCTACTTGTATGCACGTAAGGTATTCTTCCACCATATGTACAATTAACATTGTCATAAGCCTCATCACTTTATTCATGCGTCGATCAAATAAGACAGTGAAATTATTATTATAAAAGTAAATATTTTACAAATATGCACATTTTACAACTATGCATAGTAAAAACATAAAAACGGAAAAGAAGTAATTTTAGTTATCACACATTTTTATCTAACACTATTTATTCGAAGTTAAGAAATAGAACTACTTTCCCTCCACCGTTACCAACTTTACTTGGCGCACGTGTACCCGTATGCAGATTAGAGCAGTGACATTTTTAGAAGGTTTATTTCAAAAGTGTCCACTTTAAACGGGAATATTACTATTATTACACAAAAGTAATAATTAGGGACCCTAGTGTTTCGCGTTATTTTACACCATTATGCTGCACTCTAGAATCGAAACAGCTAAACTGCAGATCTGTTGAAACTGCTCCATTTGGATCAACAAAATTCTACATTAGAGTGATATCTACTGGTCCCACCGTGACCATCTACTGGCCTGGCCGCAAAGCGTAGCGCAAGCCACTGGCTCGCCGGTAGCGAACAGCTCGTGAACTGAAGATTCAGTAAAATAATTCTACCGACTGAAATCACTGATTCAGACTTAGACTTGTACGCAAATTCGCAGTTGTACGAGGTTTACAACGTACAATACCTCAGAGTCCTGCACGCAATGAAGGAGAGGTGTAGTCTGTTCATTAGCTGATGTCGCAGTCAGAACCTGTTATTGTGTATCACTCGGCAACACGGAACGATGCCACAGCGAGTGCCTGTTTACCATTGGTTCAGAGACCTGCAGAGAGTTTCAGGTGAGCCGTGGCCAGTGGCGTTGTCGCGCGGGGGGCGAGATATCGGGACATATCCCTTCCCCCCCCCCCCACCAATTGAAAATAAAATATTTAAAAGTAAAATTGAAAAATTAGAATGCAATTTTTATGTTATTTTACTATTTCACTCTTAAAGTTAAACCAGGTTCGTTACGGGATGGAGTTAATTATAATTTTTTTATTAATTTGAAAATAACTACAAACAATTCTCTCAACTCAACGTCGCACAATAAATTGATATCGCTGGCTGTTTATAATTAATTACTACAGTCAAAACCATTTATTATTATCTCAAAGAAATTAACGTAAATAAATAACTGTGAATTAGTCCCAATAGAGAGTGTATGAAAACCTATTTAATTATTTTACAAATTTTGTGTCCATATTTGACAGTTCCGATATTTACAACAAGGCCCGTATCACATGTTATTCAGTTCCACCTCAGTTTGGTTCGGGTCCCACCAGTCCTTAATGTTCTGGAGTTCTCCTAGCGCCCTCACGCACAGCAGCCTTCACTCGTGTGGTTTCACAACATCTCGTCCATTCACACCACAAACACCTCGCCCGCCGTCGTCTCGCAATCTCCCGTCGTATTCCGTCGTCTGCACGTCGCTCGATTACCGCACTCGGCTAAAAGCCTTCTACCAAGACTGCCGACACGTCAATTGTGGTTTGTATTTGTAGGGTCGTAGGCCATCGCCCAGAACTTTCTCTTAGTGCCGCGTTGCGCCGAGGGTCCTAATTCCCAGAATATTCTTTTGAATCATCTACACTTTGTCCGCTTCTCCAGCAGGGTAAGGAGGAGGTGCTGTGACGCCAGCCAGGTCTCGCCGCTGTCAATCATTCGTAGGATGCCCCGGGTGACGGGGGGCGGCGGCGACGCGGCAGCGAGTGCGTCTGGCTGGAGGAGGGGAGGATCGAGGTTGGTCATCCCTCACAGAGCCCGACCACGCATAACGGGAGCTTCCGGCCATTACGAGCTATAGCGCGAAACAGTATGGTACCCCTTGAACATGAAATATGTTTACAGAATTTTGTGGTTCCATCTCTGTATGTTAGCCCGTTGGTTGTAAATAACTTTTTGAAATAATAATTTTTATCATTATAGCGTTCGTATTTTTTCCAAAATTATAAATTCATTCTCCCCTCACCACGACGTAAAATCCTGAGTACTGAGACAACTGCAAGAAAATCTACGCGATTTGTGTTGTCTCAGGTCTGCCCCCTATTCAACCTTCCAACCTGACATCGCATGCAGTCAGTTATACGCACGTGAACATTTTTGTGGAAAGTGAAACAAATCGGACTAAATTAAACATTTCACTCATAATACACCTTATTGTTTACCTCCGCACTGCTCGATGGTGGTGTTGTTGCCCGGTAGGAAAGTAAAATTAAACTTTTCATCAGCACTTGCGAAAGAAGAACTTGGTGCACGCGTCGCCTGAATCAACAAGTGACATTATGGCGGCCGCAGTTCCCATTCCTGCCGCCGGCGGTACCGAGCGCTGTAATCGCCCTCCCCTGGTGGCGGGGGTGCTTTCGTCATCTGCGCAGAAGGTCGGCGCGCTGTTCTAACGGCCGTAGGCGTGACGCAGTGTCGTCCTTATTTGGACATGTTGAGAAATATGAAATCTTATTCGACGATCATTTCTAATATCCCTCTAGGGAATATTACTTTTTGATGTATCCCACTACCAAATATAAGGACTATAGTTCCAAATATGGTAATCCTTTAATTCTATTGGCTTCTGTATTTTCAGAGCAAAATAATGAATTCTCATTGGGGTTTGGAATATGTTCACCCCTCTAAGAAGTATTGGAAAGGTAACGGTGCAAAATCCTTGTACTTCTGCCTGAAGTTATGTTATTTATCAGTATACTTTCTAGGCTCTTCAAGCAGTAAGTCATGACGTCACTTTGACGTAAGGCTAGATGCCCTAACATGGGCTTAAAACTTTGAACATCTATTTTGCTTGCAAATAGTACTTTTACGATGACTCTCTATGAAAGATACTTTATTTTTCTCCCCGAAAGTCAAGGCTTTCTAATTGCGAGTAGTTGCTTTGGTCAGTGGACGAGGGGAGAAAAATGTTAAAAATCTAATTTCACTAAGTATGTAATTCAAATGCAAGCAAGTCCAACTCAGCCTGTAGTTTCAAGAATTCTAATGTTTTTAAAATGCCACATTTCCTTGTAATAAATGGCAAGATGGTGATAATTACTTAAGAATTTCTTGAGAAAAAAAAAAAAAAGAGAGTCTTGGCTGGCGAGACCCAGTCAAAATGAGGGCTAGATGAATTAATTTATAATTCAGCTTACACATTTCGAAGTGGCCTTTGGCTGGCTGTATATAGCCAGGGAATCGTTTTGTCGTGAAACTGAGCATATAATAATATATATTTTCCATGTTGGAAATATGTTTGATACTTACCCAAAGGTGTAAAGTGCCCTTTTATGATGTTTTTAATAAGTTAATTTGGGCTTGAAATTTGCACATCAGCACCTGAATCCCCATAAATGGATAGGATTTTTTTTTTAAGAACATGTATTATAACAGAGATTATTACTCTGAAATCATAGTATTCTCAAACTGTATTTTAAATGGAGAATTTTAGAAAACCCTGTAGTTTTCGAAGGAGATTTATCATCACTAAATATTTTTGTGATTTCGTAAATGTTGTTTTCTCAGATTTAGTGTACACAATATTTTATACAATTCCATTAATATTTTGCATACCAGGGAAAATAAAAGAAACGAATAAAAATAACTCTCTGCACACTTCATGTTTTTTTTTTTTTAACTTAGCTCAGTATGTAATATACCTGAATTACTTGAGGAAAAAACCACTTTTTAGTGTTGGCTTTTTCTACTTAGACCATCATATGTTTTTTTGTTTTTTTTGTTTTGGCCTTGCTATATTCTTGGGTCAAGGAAGCAGCAGGAGTCTGACTACATCCTTGGCGGAGGCCCAGATACACAGGTGAAACTCATGACTGTTATTACGCCTAGACATTTATTGAGTTATTACGCGGAATGATAAGGTCCCTGGTAGTAAGACACTTCGCTCGCTCACCGCTCGCCCATTAAGATGGCGGGTACTGCGAGTACGCACGCGACTTTTTTTTCCTAATTCAGCGGCCAGACGTGATCTCACAGACGTGGAAAAGAGAGGAAAATAAGAATATTTCAAATTATAAACCCATGTCCAGAAAAGGCAGAGTTCATCGTCGGTGAGCCCTCCAAGTAGGCAACCAGTCTATGCGAGAGACCTAGTGGTGGCAGATGTCGTGTCGTGAAACGAAGTCTCTGACTGCTTGAACCAATGCCACTGCACCAGGTGTCCCAAATTAATATTCACACTCTTTGAACCGGGGGGGGGGGGGGAAATAAAAATGCAGTCCGATGAGTCCGCTTGAATTTGACGCTATACGGAAAACGTCGAGTAGCTACAAACGACGCCACCTGTAAAACTGTGGAACAGAGCGACAAATAGTAGCTATGGTTCCCATGCTAGCAGATTCACAGGTGCTCACAATTACTTCTCCCGTGGCATCCAGTGTCCGTGTCTTTGTAGCATACACAGTGTTCTTCAGAGTTACCCACAGATAAAAATTACAGCAACGTCAAACCTTTCTCTTAGGTCCATCCACCTCCGTACAAATATTTAATCCAGGAACTAACGTACGTATCTATGGTATAGGCTGTTCACGGTAAAGTGATCATTTTTAAAGACCCTTCCAACAGGCACTAACTCCTAATGAATTTATCTCAGACGTTAACTTTCCAGAGTGGTGAAATGTATACACTGTGTTTATTGGCCACATTGCAATGTTTATATAAAAATGTATCAAGTGTATATACATCGAAATTGGGCAAAAGTAAAATTTTAGAAGGGCCTTAAAATGTACTCACTTTACCGTGAACAGCCTGTAATGTGATAGTGCACCGATCTGCTGGGAAAAGAAATAGTCATTTGGATAGAGTTGGTAAATAGCTGGCACAATGTTTTCCTGCAAAATGTCAGGGTAACTTTCATCTGCCACCATTCCATCAACTAAGCATGGCCCCCAAGTTCTTTTGGCATATGAAGATTGACTATTTTTCTCTGCTGGAACTTGGGGAGTTTCATCAGCTCAGTAGACACATTGCGGCTGTTGATAGCACCATTCACTTCAATGGTTACCTCATCGGACCGAAACAATCACCTCTGTAAATTGTTCGTTGACATTGCAGATGTTCACAAGCCACTAAAAATTTTCAACACGCCTATTTGATTCGTATTAGTTCCATATTGCGGAGTAATACGGGAATGTAGTGCCTCCATTTTAATTGCATTGAAATGCGATGGACACTTGGTTCACTGACACATAAGCAGCTTGCCATAAAGACTTCGAATTTCCGGGGGACACGTGCGAACGTTTGCAACACAACCCCCCCCCCCCCAATTTATCATTTGTTGTCAGCTGTCGTTCTTGCCCTGCTGCGCCGTCCGTTCGTCACATCACACACAGTTCCATCCCTCTCAAACCTGTCATGTAATCGTGTCATTGTTACACGTGATGGAAGCGCGTTGTCGAATTCTGTCCTCGATCGTCTCTGTGCCTCACTTACGTTCTCACATTTCCAATAACACTTTCGAAATCCACTTACGTTGCTCGGAAGGAAATCTTGTCACCTACACCATTTCCTCCGCGATTTTAGCGCTGCCGTACGTGGCTGCAAACGGAACTGACAAAAAATCAGAAGGGCTGCACGCGCTAGCACACACTCAATGTTGTCGTTATGTCGTAATACACGCAGTTCCATTGGATTGTCGTTAACACTTTCTCTGTTTTTCCCGTTCAAAGAATGCAAACATTAATTTGTGACATCTGGTGTAGTAATGCTAATTACTAAACCTCGTAACTTAAACCAATGTATGGAAAGCTTTTACTTTATGTCAATATATAATTATTAAATAATGGAGGTAAAACTAACAAGAAACTTATCCAGCATCTTAAACAACAGAGTTCTCCTAAATAATAGGTTAAAAAGGGTAAATAAATTGCTATGGATCTACGAGGGTAGCAGTGCCGTAAATAATTGGCGAATCAGCTGGGATCTAATGCAATATATTGTACAAACCAATGTGTCGGGTAAATAAATTGCTATGGATTTACGAGGGTAGCAGTGCTGTAAATAATTGGCGAATCAGCTGGGATCTAATGAAATATATTGTACAAACCAATGTGTCGAATTTGTAGATTACAAAAGAGTAAATGCTCCTTTAAAAAGTAGAGTTTACATTATCCCCTCCCTTTTTACAGTCTTATTCGGAGTTTAGCTTGTCCACAGGAAAAGAAAGACAAAACTTTTTTCGTCGTCTTCGTAGCTATTTCGTTACGGATGACAATACGTTCGAGTGAGATGTGTGTCTGCAGAAATAAAACTGGGTGCCTTTTGGCTGGTCACTAAATGCTGCGAAATGCTATTTATCCCTACACGTCTGAAAATAATTATTTCACGCGGTACTGTAATCATCGATTAAAACCTTTAATTTTTTTTTTTATCGTGGCATACAAGTTTATGCAGTCATGTGCACCTCCATGAATTTATGTTCAATGTATAATTTCATCTCATGTGCAGCGATGTGTAATAATTGCTCTGCGACATGCTGAATCACAAAATTACAAATTTCTATCGTCGTCGAACCATAATTTGAATATAAATGTTTGATAAAGTATTTCTGTGATCGAATGAATATTAATTTTATAGTAACGTTTGTCTGATAGTGCCAAAATGACAGTTTTATTTCACATTATATTGCTGAAAACATCAAAATAATTTTTATGGTGAAACTGTTTAGTTATAATTTACGGTTTCGTTACTCATATCCCGCGCCAAGCTGCAAACAATATGGCTATTGAATAAAATGGCCCCGTACTATCAATTATCTCAAACACACTATGTCAAATAGTATAATTTAATTACAACTCAATTAAAGTTACAATTCAAAATATGACCATCTGCAAAACGCACACTACTCCAGGTGTTTACAATTATTCAAGCTGATTATTAATGTACCGAAAATGTTACTGTAGAGATTTATTTTCAGGGAATGTTTATTTAAAATATTGGTTAAATCCAGAGCACCAAAAAATTTTTACACTTTATACGAAAAACACAGTCAAATACATAAATTCAACACTCTCGATGATAAACATAATTTTTACCGAATACAAAACACGAATTTACCATCACTATTGCATATATTTTCAATTTTTGTACGACGTAGATATGTAAATCAACGCCAGGAATGTTACGTACCCATACAACAATTTTTTCACAAAAATATAATCCGTTTATTGACACGAGACGCTAAACTGGCGAGATGTTGCCCGTGTCGGGACATACGGAAAAAACTCGACACAATTTCATTTCAGTTGAATAAATATATCTGTGAAACGAAGGGACGGTGAAAAATGAAACCATCGAAGCAAGCATTCTTGCACGTATTCGAATATTTGTTTACAAGGGCGTGTATCGTATGTATCACTTGAAGCTTAGGAATGGATTGGAAAGAGTAAATTCCATTCCACTCACACCGTGCATTGAATCCCCGTTTTTTTTACTGTTTTACTGTGTATTAAAATCTATAGAATCTTATACTATTGTAAAATACTCAATCAAATAAAATTACGAAATAATTTTAAACAGTGAATAGTAATGTTAGGAGTAAAAAATCTATATTTTTTTAAATATGTCACCTTATTCCGGATCATAATGTAAAACGTATCAATCATCCGAATATAAATAAATTTATCACTAACATAATAAATAATGGGTCTGCTTACGTCGAAACATTCGCATACATAATGATTTAATAAATTGCTTTTAGATGTCACTTGATATCCAGAGTAGATATGGATTGTTTCATACAGGCACATGTACACATATTTTTCAGACCCTTTTAGAATTTAAAATTCAGTTATAAAATTTACATTCACTCATTACATATACAGATTTATTATTTTTGATCAGGCGTTATAACAAGTCGACAAATTAGTTACGAACCTGTCCCAAATGACATCGCATTTTTTAAAAATTTCTTGATAAAATGTACCTCAGTTATTCGCCAGGTTGCAAACATATTTTTTGATTTAAGAACTTTAATGTTTTATGGTTAGGTATATTTTTTTGCTGCATCAGATTTCGCAAAGGAAAGCATGAAATATTGGAGTGACTTACTTAAAAAAATCTGAAATAAAAGCTGCAGAAATATTTACGGATTATCGAAGATTTGCAGCTTATAGTTTGTAGGAGAGATCTCTTATTAGCAATAATATTTTGTATCTTTTCCTTCCATATATATTATGCTAGTATTGTATAGCACACATGTGGCTTCTAAAGACATTCATATATTGTGTCTGATTCTCGGATGCTATATTTATTATAAATTAACGTACTGTCTCTATCTGTAATATTGAATGTTGTTGAGAGATATTCTATAGACAACGCTAAATAATTGAATGAGGCATAATCTTGAAATGTGTTATTATTCTAGGCCTAACATAGACACAATTATACGTCATATTCGAAACCACGGCCTATGAAGATAAAGGCTGTTCGTGATAAAGTCAGCACTTTTAAAAATAACCTTAGAAAAAAGTTGCTGCACCCGCCATCATATATTTTAAGGGAAGCACTGAGTGACATGCGCCCAGTAAAGTCGATAATGATAGATGGAAAATAGTTACATAACTTAACTTCGAGTAAAAAGTGTTAGGTAACCATTTGTGATAACTTAAATCATTTATTTCGCCTTCTGTTTTTTTTTTGTAATGCATGGAAGTGTAAAAATTATCAGAATTGTATCACGTTTTATTTTATTATAATTCCACAGTTTCACTAGACCGATGCATGCATAGAGTGATGAAGCAAATGCCAATGTTAATTTTACATAAGGAAAGGAATACACAACTTTCATACAAGAAGATCTTAAGCAGATATTTCAAAAGTGTTCATTTTACCGTGAACAGCCTATACATCGATATGATGCAGGTACTCTGAGTCAATAAAATTTTTTATGCGTTTTCTATTAACACGCCTTTAATCGCTCTTCTTGAAAGTATGCAGAAGTACACGATTCACGCACCATCTGCCCACATCACACGAATGCTGAATGAAAATGAAGGTAAATATTTCAGTCACAAAATCCCGTTGTACGAAATTTTAACAGCGTAATCTGGCACCATTGTATGACGAAGATTAGGCGATTACTTGACAACACGCATTTGGTAGTTAACAGTGTTAAACCTTAACTCACTCTGAAATGCGTGAAAAGAATGTAAAACTAAACAAAATGTTAACAATCCATTTAAAATTAAAAAATGTATACACAACTGTTTTTAAAACAAAGCTGCCCAACAACATTAACCCAAAACGTTCTCGTAATAAGACAACGTTTAAAATGTCATCGTGCAACATACAATGTCCTACACGTTTAATATAAGTAAAAAAATCCTTTCTCACCCACCAAACAGTACTGCCAAATTATAAAGATAAAGTTTGTTTTCAAGGAAATTTGTTTCTAAGATTTCATCTCCTTTGTCGCCCAATAACAAAGTGTTGGTGATTGTGGGCGAGAATTTTGAGACATACTAGGTCGTGATTTGTTGTAAGTCGTTTACTATGTTGTTGGTTTAGTGGCAGTTGAATTTACACAAACATGATTTGTATGCTTGACTGCTTAAACTATTGTTCTGGAACACTGTGTGAGCATACTCATCAAATAAAATTTTAACTGCTGCTGACATGTCAATATGAAACTACTTGTTATTTTTCAAAGTGTTATGAAAGAGTGTTTGAGAAATTTAGAATTTGTGTTATCTTTATTGTATCCATTGCCAGACATCAAAAATGCTAAAACCTCGTTTCCAGCCAAGTTCGAGCATGTCGATGCCAGGCGGTGAAAATTTTCTTATCAATTAAGAAACTTTTTCCAGTTATTTCTTGATAAAAAGAAATTACGGGAGAAAGTCAGGAACCTAATATAAAACTTCAAGAATCAGATTTAAAAAAAAAGTAATTATCTTCTACGTCAGACAAAGTTTAAAACATTAGCAAAATGATCTGTACCCATCTGTTATAGAAGTTCGAGAGAAAATAATTCTTTACAGTGAAATTGTATTACGTAGAAACAATATGCAACCTTCGCAAAGAACTTCTTAAATGCGATGCATTTAAGAAAAGTAGTCAGGAATATAATCATTTGTAACCTTAATATACACTAAATGTGTACATAATTCATAAAATCAAAATTTCCAAATACGTATAGTGACACCTTAAAGGCCCTGCGTATTGAAACGTTTTCTGTGAAATCGTTGTTTGCGCCTAAACGCGTGTCTAGGTAAATAAATGTTCTTGATAAAGACTATTGCCTATGTCATATTAAGTGTATTAAAAAAACCGCGAAAGTTGTCAAAATTTCGCATTTTTAAAGCTTGCCTGTGAAGTATCTTTAAGCGGCAAGAGAAAAGAAACATTCGTGTACTTTCATCGCGTGTAATGAAGCCGCACTGTTACAGATCTAGTTTACACAGTAAAGCGTTAGGACGGAAACACTGCGCGCCTTGCGCGTAAGAGCGACGAGGCGCCAGGCGTGCAGTGTTAGTGTCGTCCGTATCGCTCCCTCGCTTCTTGACCTTGTACTCACAGATACATAGTCCTATTAAGTATAAGTGTCTTTTACCAGAAACGTTACGGTCAAGATAGAAGAGGTTTTTACTCCACAGTTCTCGTTTTTCTTCGTATGCGAATTACTGATGCTCGTTGTGTTTAGCTAGAGGGCTTCCCCGCCCCCTCCCGCATTTCCACTGGGAAATGGTGGCGTTAGAGGTTAGAACATTTTTTTTTATCATAACGGTGAACCAGATTCGATTCCCCGTGGGGGTTCGCCTTGGGTGAGTTTTCTCGGCGCATTTCCGTGTACGCACGCTATTATATTCCATTGCTACTTAATCTCCACTTCACATTCACCGACGCTGAAGTTGTCCAGTGTCATGAGTGCTGCCAAATTCATTATACTCACTCGTAACTCTCTTTCCCTCTCGCTACGTCTCCCTGCCACAGCCCTCTGCAAATTTCCCATCTCTTCTTTCCTCGCCGGGGACCGCGGCGGGGTAGTGGTTAGACTACTTGCCTCCCACCAAGTCGAACCGGGTTTGATTCCCCCCCGGCGGGGTCGCTCCCGGATTTTCGCATGCTGGGAATCGCGCCGGACGATGCAGCTGGTCTGCAGGTTTTTAGGGGGATATTTCGTTTCCACCGAACCTGCATTCCGGCGCTTCTCCATACTCCCCTCACTTTACCCTCATCGGCTCTCAATACAACGATGTTAAGAGCCCCCCAAATATCTCGACCTCACTTCACTTTCCTCCTCCCACCTTGGGGGTCAAATGTGATGTAGATGGGGCAACGATTCACGCTGGCAATTAATGAATTGCCAGCGTCGTGTGCTGTGTGTGCGTGATAGGGGGGGGGGGGTCAGGGGGGCGAGAGTTAACACTGAGAAAACCTCGCCAGCCAAGGGCAAAATCCGGAACGTACTCCACAAACGAAAACTGGGAGTTATACCTCTGGATTGCCTTGGTAGGAGGGTAGTGCGCTATCCAGAAGCGACCGCAGCGATTCCGGCAACAGCGTGCTTTCCATGTGCTTCTCGACAGTTCTGTTGGCAAGGAAATTGTTCTAGGTTGGGACTCGGGGAACTTAGTTGTGGCGCTGCTGGGATGTGAACTCTACTACGTGTTCGAACTGTGGATCAGTGACAAAACGAGGGGAAAGAAAGGCAGCGAAAGAAAGAGAAAGAGATAGAGAGGGAAAGAGAGAGAGAGGGAAAGTTAGAACAAGAGATCAAAGAAGAAAGAGAAGAGAAAGAGAGAGAAGGAGCTAGAGAATAAGAGAAAAATAGCGATGGAGACATAGAGAAAGATAACAGAGAGAATGAGGAATAGAGAAAGAGATAAATGTAGGCAGTGAAAGACAGAGAACTAATTTTATAAATGGGAGTGGAAGTGGACAAATATAAAAATAAAGAAAGAGGTACAGAGAAAGAGGGATTGTATAGGAGTAAGAGAGAAAGCGGGAGAGTGCATGAGTATATGTTCGCATGTCACACACATGGTTGGTTGCCGCCCCAGGAACGCGAGGCGTGATCTCGACATAACACTGCTGGGGTGGTCACCTGACCACCACCAACATTCTCTGTGCTCCCTCCTCCCCTCCTCCAGCTCCAGACAAATCACATCTCGCGATGGCCGAGAGCGTCTGGAGGTCTCGCACCCCAAACCCCCTCGAGATGGTGTCGCCAGCCCGGAAAATTGGGGTCCCTCAGGCTGATTGTCAGACGTGCTCCGTCTTATAACCGCACATCTCACCCCCCCCCCCCCCCACGAGCACAACTGCGCTTCTTCTGCAGGGGCGTACGCAAGGGATGGCGATCGTAGCAAATCGCCTCCCTACCACCGAGAATCAGAAATTTGAGATACAGTCAATTCGTGGTTTCTTCACGTGTTTTGAATCAAACTGTTACATGATCGCCGGAATTACCACACCTTCCAATGAAATGGGACCTCATCGGAGCAGCGAGGGTTGCGTCTACCTGGAGAGCGGATCGGTCAAGAACACAAAGCAAGTAAGATAAAGAGGAGAAGCTCAATGCTATTTTGGTCATAGACTAATGATGAGGTAGACCGATCTCGCTGGGTGCGCCACAACCAATCTCCGTGTCCCAACATTGAACTGCTTTTCTGCCTACAAATCTAGCGAAAATTGGCATGATTTAGGATTTAGGATAGGACACTCGTTTTTAAACAAGTGCTTTGAAACGTATGTATAATTCCTGTCTAAACTATTTGCAACACAGTTTGATTAAATTCGAATTGATGGAAGTATTTCATTCATATAAAAGTGCCTGTTTTTTGAAAAATTGATATATAAACAAACTCGTTTATCATTGTTGACCAGATGACGTTCACAGTTGTGTTTCTTTGGGGTAGGTCAATCTTGGATATATGCGCAGAAGACGAATTATCTGTCTCCCTCATCTCTAGTCTATGATTTTGGTGCGTTGTTATTTCCTCTATGTTTGAGCTATTAGGTAGAATTTGCTGCCAACCGTACAACTCTTCAACATAATTATTTCAATTTTCAGACAGACGTTTTAATTACTGCTAATAACAATTTTTTAAAAATTTTATAATTAAATGCTGTATTTACAAACAGTAGCATGGAACTAAATGTGGGTGTAACAATTGATGGTAGAGAATAATTACGTTGGCTACTCTGTTAACTGCACAATTGTTAATTAAAATGCTAATTGTACATATATCTTTTTTTAAAGGCATTTTCGCTGATATCAATAACTCTTGTACCATTTTTTCTTAGGCAATCAGCATTTTAAAATTCAATAAAGCTCAATTCCAATTCCTGCCATTGGTTGCAAACATAACTCCACCTTCTTGAGACGGGTGTCTCAAATTTGTCCTTCGCCCCCCCACCCCCTTTTTTCTCTTCTTCGACTGGTTCGTTCTTATTGTCGGACACGTAAAATTGGATGGAAAATAAATTGAATAGTACTGGAAATATGTCCTCAAATTTACCGCATTTTCCCTGTTTGCTCGTAAGTAATGAGTAAACACTACCCTATTTGGACACGACGATTTTCACACACATTTCTGTTGTTCGTACCGCAAACGGATTTTGGAGACGTTTATGAGTTTTTGAAATTGATAATAAAAATATTTCTGGTTGAGTCCTCGATTTGCGGTGTCGGTTAGCGGTCTTCGAAGAGTGATACCCGCGATTCTCGTTCTAATATATATAAAAAAAAAAAAAAAAATTAATTTATCAGGATCAAAATAATTTTCGTGTAAACCCCATTTCTGAGATCTTTCGACGAAACTGGGTATGATTTTAAACTGTAGTTTCGATAACTAGTGCCATGAATTTCACAGACATAACAGAAAGAAAAAATGTTGCAGTACATTTCTATAAAGTGTTGCACGGTTACGGTTTGCGGGATTAAATCCTTCTTCACGTCATCCGAGTATCCCTACAAATCGACGGAAATAATTTGTGTTAAAAGTGGATTATTCTTACAATAGTGAAACTTTCGTTAAAAAATTATCATTTCGTAGTCTGTTGTAGGACGAATAGTGTATTCAGAGTTTTTCTTGTAAATTTCAACTCAGTCGCGCTCCATATATATTATATATATATATATATATATATATATATATATATATATATATATATATATATAGTCAGGCTCTCGATGTAACCTTGCTTCAGTAATTCACCAGCCTACAAGGCGGATGGATGAGTTTTGAGGGAGCTCCTTGTGCGATTTCATTACATGTTTAGTAATTTTCATTTACTTGTGTACGTTAACCGTTTAATTTATTTGGAAACATTCGTTTTGTATTTTTAATAAAATTTCCGAGTTTTCTTCACCTCAGTCTATAATCAAAAGTAGGTTATGTTTGATATCAACACAGCTTGTAAGGTGACGTAAACCCTATATCCAAGTCAGGGCTGCAGCGACCTCCCGAGCAAATGGACGTATATTAAACATTTTATTTTTTATGCATGTTAAACAATTAATTTTTTTGACATGTGGATTCCATTTATCAAGTCACTCACCAGTCTCACAGGCAGACGGACGTGTTTTACAATATTGTCAGGTATGTGTGAGAGCCTTCAAGTAGTGTCACATTTTTCATGTATCTTGTGTTTAGGAAGACTGCCAGTTAATATATAAGGACATTTTTTGCTTCGTTAATTAATTAATTAATTCCATACTGGAGAGTCACGTAATTTTGATCGTTTACCACTTGTCGACTCCAGATGTCATTCACATAGTTGTGTTCGTTTGATTTTTGTGATTCGATGAATCCTTTATGCAATTTATTCATAGGTATAACTCGTTTAAAAACTCTGAAATTTTTTTCTCTCTCATGTGTAACATTTAATTGCATTCCGAATAATGCTATATTTCAAAGTCGTCTAACTACCGCCTGCGAGCAATATCCCTAACAAAATTTACACTTAGGCCACTCTTGCACAAACTCACCACATATATATCCTGTCGCCAACACGCCACACCTCATCGAGTGCCAGAGCTCAGAGGATGAGGACGTACCAGAGCTGCTCCCCAACCAACAAAAAGAAAGAAAGTAACTATTAAATTTGACCCTTAGTACACTCTTGAATCAAACTAAAAAAATAATAACCCTTTCAATCCATTTAACTATTTCAATACATTTAACCCTTTCAATGCATTTAACCATTTCGATACATTTAACCCTTTCAATCAATTTGATAAACCCTTTCAATCAGTTTAAGCCTTTGATATGAAAAGGCGGCATCCCTTTGTATCTATAACCCCCCTGCTCCTACTACTATTTACTTGCGAGTTAAGTATGTTAAAAAATAAAATATATTGTTTATACAATATACAGCTCTCTTTATTAAACAGCACTATTTTAATTTTTTCAACAGTTGGCGAAGTCATTCTACCCTATAATTTAGTGGCCCACGGAATCCCTACAGAACTTCGACCCCCTGGTCAAGAATTGATACGATCGGACGGCGTGTGGCGCGTGTATCGCCCCCTCTCGCACCCCTTCTCAGCCCCGCTCCAGCTGACGACTTATCGGCCACCAGGGATGACGGCGGCTTGAACTGACCAATAAGAAAAATCGAAGGAACAGGTGCTTCTAGAATCCAGGAATTTCGTATAAAATTACATTTTCGGGGGTTTATGGAAGACAGCGAGAACCTGGCATTTTGGGAAGGGACGTGTAAGGGGATTTCTTTTTCTCCGTTTGAAATAGTTATGGAGGAGGGGTGACGTAAGAAGGGAGAAAACTTTAAATATATGCACCTTTATACTTTGTGTTTTAACTGTCTTTAGTGGGGCTTTGAGATAGTTGTTAAAACAAATGTTAAGGACTTTTCCCTTCAGAATTTTAACAAGTTGTGTGTGATAACCTTGTGGATTAACGATAACAGTTTTTGTAGAATCACTTTATTACTTAAAAGTTTGTTCACCGCCTCTTGGAGGTTGTTTTCTCTGCTTGAAGTAGAAATTAAAAATGTTAAGTGTTAAAAAAAAAAACGTGAAGTGAAGGAAGGACGTATTCGCCTGTCTCATGCTTCGGAGGCTATCCGTTGCGAAACTTTTGAATCACCTCATATGACGTGTTTGGTTGTTACCTACCTGTTGTTCCATACTTCTGTTAACATAAAAGTAACGTGTTTTTGATTGAACTGACCTTTCACTTATATTTTACCTATTACTTATTATATCACATTTGTAATTAATTTCAATAAAACAGGGAGAAAATGCGTGTGTTAGTAACGCATAGTATGAAATAGTTCTCATGAGAAATATTATTAAAGGGTGTGTGCACGAATGCGGTGTGCTGTCCCTCTGGTGTAATTCCCTAGATTTGGTTAAAAGCTTTGTCCGCGCGAGGCAGAGGAATGTCCTGAAAAACTTGAGCAGGTCTTCAGGAGAGTTGGAATTGACCGTGGATGTAGGTGCCATAGTACTCCGAACATTCCTTTGAACTGCGGGTTCAATGGCGACGCCGCACCTAGTTGGATCCGACTGCGTCGCGAACAACGAACAAAACTATGCTCGCAAACGGGCGGCGTTCGCTGCGATGACCACGCAGGCGAACTTTGCCGTGCAGCCGATGTTAGGCGTTCGCGACAGACTTGGTTCGCTCGTGTGTACAAGGCTTCGTCGTAGCTTCGGCCTTAAACTGATTCCACATGTGTGGAACGACGCGTTGCGACGAGCTGTAGCCAGGTCGGGATGACGCAGCAGTGCGTCGAGTGCGTTGCGTTGCGAGATTTTGGCGTTGTGATTGTCGGCGAAAGCTGACGACGGTGAGTGAAGGAATGTTGGAAAGCTCTTAACCATCGAGGTCTTGAGAGACGACGAGGAGTGAAGCGAGGTGAATGTGGAGCAGCCGCCTGAATTCAAGAGTGGTAGGAACAGGAGATCCCCGAGAAAACCCGGCGACCAGCGGCATCGTCCGGCACGATTAACACATGCGCCGGAGTTCGAACCCCGTTCGCGACGACGGAGAACAACAAGTGTTTGTTTACATTTCGAAGATGATGCACGCGTTTACGCCCACGTCTTAAACTATTTATTAACAACATCAAAGTAATTCTCCTTTGCCATACTCGTCTCTAATACTCAGTTTAGGTACGCTGCTGCGTAGTTTACATCGCATATCGCGTTCACGCTGTCTTGTTTATCTTCAACCTGCCTAAAACATGTGATTCTGAAAATGGCAACGTGTCTCGTGAGTACTTTGTCACATTCGTGAGGTGTGAAAATGTAATTCCCCCCCTCCCTTTTTAAATAGATAGCAGCACCATTTCAGACGACGTCCGTCGCAGACAGATTATCTCTCAATGTGAAACAATAAGTATAGCTCGTGGCCGCCAATCGCATCGCGTAGCATCGCAAGGCTGTCGCTGTATTGTGGAACTACATTTACCGTTTCGTACCTCGTAGATCCGAAGGTGGCTATCGCTCTTTTGTTTTGTCCCCGAAGGCCCGTCTAGGCGAAAAAAAAAAAAAAAAACCTCAGCTTGTGGCCTTGTTCCACTGAATGGACGCGAGGACCAACTGCCTCAATCCCACGGAGTGGGAGAGAATCGCCCAGCTCTTCCACGGAACCCATCATCCTCTATCTTCTCCACTCCACGAGACTCTACCTGCCTTTATCTGTATCGTTTCTGTCGGAGAGGTCGGTCCCTCACACATCATCGCTGCGTATAACCTGTGCAGCAGAGAAATAGCGTCTTTGTTTTGCCATGCCCAGGACCAGGTTAAGGGGGCTGCCTACCTGACGCGGCATGGTACAAGAGCGAGCGAACGCTAAGGACGACACTGGCACGCGCATCAAGTGCCGCATCGCCACTATATGCGAAGCACTAAACTAGCGCGCAAGATTTTGGTCGAAATGTTTTTTTTTTTTTATGGGACTTTAAGCGGTGACTATATTATTTTACAGATCGAATGTCTAACGAAAAGTTCAATGCAGGATTGTATTTGAGTTTCAAGTAGATCCTGTGAGCACATTTTAACATAAAGCAGTCTTAAAAATGCTGTTTTTAGCTATGTTGGAGGGTTAGGAAATGGTGGCTCTAATATGCGCAGTTTCATGAAAGAGACATTCCGTCATCAACTGAAGTTTGTTTTCTTTTCGTAAATTAGCACATTGGGCGCACGTGGAATAGTTTCGTAAAAAAAACGGATTCTCCAACACACTGCGACACATTTATAGCGCCTAGTAGGCGGCCCCCTTAAGAGGTCCGCCTGCCTGGTGCAAGAACTGCGCTTCAGAGTATTGGAAGCCCCCTTTTTTTTACGAAACTATTAAACGTTCCCCCAGTAATTTTACGTACGAAAAGGCGTCATACTTCAGAAGAGGAAGTATTGGTTCTTTAAGGGGGATCAGACCCCTACATCTTGGATTTTTTTTCTGCTACTACTCGCAAACGTGGATTTTGGATTGATATTTTTTTTCAGACGAGATGACATAGGGTATAACTTAATGCGTTTTCTGAAATGTGTTCTGGTGGACTGCTGTAGCTATTATGGCCACTGAATAATAAATTATTTCACCTCGGCTGTTACAAGTTAGACAATATCGCATGCAGAGAAGCTGTAACATTTCAAGAACAGTAAGGAAGGTATTATTTATGCTTCGTCCCGCCAAAAATCGTAAAGCATCTACTGAAATCGGATTTGTTGCGGAAAATCTATAAAAATAATCAGACAGGGACTGACCCCCCTTTATGTTAACACAAAATAACATACCAATTCCCCAGCTGTATGACATCACTGCGTTTGTGATGATTATGAACCGTATGTGTCACATAGTTACTATTTATTTCTCGAGTTTTTGTGCTGTGCTTCATGATTTTTTTGCGACTGTTATCAAGATAAAATCTGGGTAATTCATAGAGCACTGAGAATAGCATCCCTTGTCTACCACCTCCCAGCATTTATTCACCTCCATACTTACATTATCATGATCTTTTGAGTTTCTAATGTCATCAACCGTGCTCGTCTTGTGGCGATTATAGATCATGTGCTGGGTGTTAATTTTCAACCCACTGCCCCCACGAGTCCATACCCATCTGATCTAGTGTCAGAGAAATCCTCTAACTGGGCCATTCCAGGTCATTCCGTGCTAATCTTCTCTTTCCATGACACCAGTGGGGTAATACTGCAAATATCATTTTGGAGACCTGCAATATAGTTAAAAATGCATTTTTCAGACTGCCGTATTTTAAAACATGCTAGCTGGACACGAGTCAAACCACGGCAGGAGTCTGTATTGAACTTAGCTACAGATTTACCATTAACAATATTATAGTGTCACCACTGAAATTCCCACACTGTGATAATAATGGGAAAATTACCTGACAAACGTAAGGTAATATTCGCAAACTTGTGAGGAAAACATAGATTTCCTTGCGTGTAAGATACAATTGCCACACTCTAGAGGAAAATTCACGTACAAGGTATGTAGTGGAAAATCCCATACATGGATGGGAAAATTACCTTATGACGCGTGCATCTATTCAGTATTGTCTCAACAGCTAATTAGGGTCCGGAGGGGGGGGGGGCAGGCGGAAGAAACAATTCTTTAACACGCTAATATTCACATATGCTTTCACTCTGTCGTGGTGGTGTAATGAATAGCGCATCGGCCTATCGTGATAATAGAGGACCATGGTTCGCACCAACCCCCCCCCCTCCCCCCAAAAGTGTCGAGCATTTATGCCTAGATGTATGTTTCGGTTATTATTCGTAATATGATACAGGTAATAAAAAATAACAGTACTTATAATCGGGGATATTTTTTAATATAATTCTATTATACAATATAGTTAATTTTCCCTTACTTGTATGGGATTCCCCCCCCCCCCCCAATTTTTTCAGGTACTTTCCCGTATGATGAAGGAATATTACTGTACTTGTTATGTAAATTTACTCTGCATTTAAGAGGAAATTTTTACCTTACATGTAGAGGTAATTAGTTTCCCTTACATGTAAGGGAATTTTACCTCATTTTTTTTTTACAGTGCATAGGTACACGTAGCACTAGGAGAACACTGCACGCTAGGTCAGAGTCCTGCGCGTAGCGGCGATGGCGCTCTTGTAGCGCGTGCTAGTGTAACCCTTATAGCTCCCACTCTTCCCGCCCAGGAAAGGAGAAAAATAATATGCAGGCAGGCGGGGCCCCTAATAGTGCAGCCTTCCTAGAGGTGTTTTACGGGTTTGAGGCCGAGAATAGCGGCAGTGATATAGGCGACAAAGTCCCGGGTATCAAGTGCTCCATCACTCCTAAGTGCAAGGCTCTGAATTCGCGTGCAGTGTTCCCGTCGTGACCTACGAGACATTAAGCAATGACGCTATTTTTTTTTGACGTGAATACGTCTATAAATTTTCAACCATAGTGGGAGGCAATCCAGAAAATCCGATAAAATCGGGGGATAAAGTTTGGCATTGCAGCTCCGATTCTATCGTAAACATTAAAAATCCAATTACACCACTCGATTGCCAGCGGATCAAAGAATATGTTACGTTGAGTGAGGACTGGGAAGCATCGCGTATGAGGAAGAGGAAGGGGGGGGGGGGTGTAATTTTGAGTTCGTTTCGCCGCGTCTCATAACCTCCGCGTAGTATAACTTTTGTCTAGGAGAAGCTACGACGCTCGCTTAGGTTTCAATAGACAGCTCTCGTCAAGATCAATCGATTGTGTGTATAAAAACATTTGTATGGCGTGGTTGCGGGGAAATTGTATGCATTTAATGCAAAAGAGTTAAGAAAACTGAACACAATTTCGGCCTATACTAGTCAAAAAGCCAACTCGAAATACAGAAATAGTATACGGTTGGAAAGAGCATCTCAAAAGCAATCCAGTGATACCCATGAAACCCCATATGATCGAGTGAAGCGGTGCCGGGAACGTAAAATAAATATTTAGGTGTCCGAGCGCGTCAACGTAGACGTAATCACGCAAAACAAACGGCTGCGTCCCCAACACAGCCACGCCCCATTTTTTTTTCTACTGGAGGAAAGTGTGGAGCCATATTCAGTGCAAGTTATTATTAAATTTTTGCATGTTTCATACCGGTATGTTTTCAAATACAACAGTGTAATGAAGCTTCTTTTTAACTATGTCGAAGGACTCGGAAATAGTATTTATAATATACGTGATGTTTTTATAGTATCTCGTCAAAAGTATGTTTTCTTTCTGTATATCGGTGTAATGGGACAACGCAAAGTGGTTTCATAAAAAAAGGCTTACTTGGAACACTGCAAAGTATTTACGATTTTGGTACCCCAATAGTCTACATATAATTCAAAATTTAGGCATAAACGAAAACACATACAACAAAATGTGCACTAAGGCGTGAACAATGTTTGATTTGTATTCTTCTATTTAGTTTATTTGAAAAGTTTTGTCCTCCTTTTTGTAATTATGAAGTCTTCTTACAGGTTCTCAAAAATAATCTTACGTAACACATATGCTTCTATACTTAGTAGAGATCAGGGATCCATTTTTTTGTGTAACCCGTTCGAGCTGCACTGATAGAAATTTCGTTCCGCACAGTCCTCAGCAAATGCACTGATAGAAATTTCGTTCCGCACAGTCCTCAGCAAATGCACTGATAGAAATTTCGTTCCGCACAGTCCTCAGCAAATCTGGTAAAATAATATTTCTGTGCTGTGACCCGTCACCTAGTTGCATTAAGCGCGTGACTGCCTTGTTTAACGTGTGATCCAACTCCGTTCATGTCCCAACTCGAGCCAAACGTACTGAGTTCAGAACGCCGGGTGGCGGGAAATTCATAATTTTGAGTTGTCGCAGATAGCTCTTCAAACTTGCGGACATTACATGTAACGACATTTGCCTCGCAAATGCTATAATTTTTGCAGAATCGCATGCGAAAATCACAACTTTATTGTTTTAGACCACCCTAAGTAAATGAACCATTCAAAACTAATAAAACAGAAAATACTTTAAACTGTTGCCCCTATTAATTTTGAGATGTGCCTAGAGAAAAGTTTTTAGAAAAGTGTTCATGGAATGCTAATAGTCAAAGACGTGCAAATATTATTTGATATTCAATATTTTATTTTAAAAAATAAATAAACAAACAAATGCTATTTTAGTTGTTACTTAAACATCTTAGTATCGCTTATTGTAAGTTGACGTTTAAATAAATTGCCCAATTTTGGAAGTGACTTACTATTACGTGTAATATTTAAGTCATCATGGTGTTGAAATTCTTTAGGCAGGATCAGCATGTATAACAGATTACTAATGGTATTTGCAGTTGGTTTTTCACAGCCTTTATTTCCGGCAAGCGAGAAAAATGTAAGCGACGAGGAATGATATGGGGATGGAGATCCGACGGAATGAATACAGGGTAGGAAACGGGAATGCCACGAGAAAACCCTTGCACCACGGCAGTGTGCACTACACTCCCTCCTACATGAGATTGATTACGCGTACGGAAAAAAAAAAAAAAGCCACCTTACCTCTGATACCGGTCGGGTTCCAGGCGATTTCACTTACCGACCATTGACCCAGTTTTATTTTTATAACAGATGATGTCCCATTACAAGCCATGATGAATATACTGTAAAGAAATTGTTAACACACTTACTTTGTTTTCGGTTGAATAACGTGACATGATAAAAAAAAAAAGATGTTCGTGTATACAGCAGTCGTGATGTTTGTCTCGAAGAAAATTGGCTCAATCATGAGCCGATGGGAAATTGTACACCAAACAGCACAATTTTCTGGATGGAGAAGTTCTCGATGCACCACGTGGGGATTTTCACTGGCCCAAAGATAGAAGATTTGAGAATTTGACATGACCTGAATTGGGATAAACCAAGCTTCATCGGTGAACAATTAATAATCCAAAATACACGAATTTGCATGGATGGTTGTCGCCAACCAGCAAGGGTATGCCACGCGTTTCACTTTGCCAGGCTCCTTGAGTTCGTGGACGAAGGAGATGCGGTACGCTACCCGGTGACTGGTGCTTTTCGACAATACGTTTTCCTGAGAAAGTCGCCACATTGACTTCTTTGGAGAGGCTAGAAGTCGGAGCCTTTTAACCATCGACATTTTTCTGGGACGTATTTGGATGACCCGCTTCATTCGTGTCCAACAAAGTCTCCTTTGTTTTGAGTTTTGTCGACAGTGCCCAAGTGGCGGGACTTACTCGGCGCACGTTTCCCTCAAATATTTGCCCGGAATATCTGTTGACATGCCTTAATCGAATTTGTTTCCGGTATATCTGAACAAGGAATACACGCTGCTCCACTACATAACGACGTGCATATACATATATATCCTTTATTTTCTTATGAGCCACACCATGCGCAATTAAACGCCCACTCCTGAGCTCAAGGCAAAACAACGCCTGCCTACCAATATCCGCACCTGGACAGTTCAAGAGAGTAAACTGAAAGATGTTTTCAGACATATGCAGGTCTCTAATAACAATATTGTCGTTGGTACGAAACAGCGAAACAGGTTCCAGACCATTTAGAAAGTTAGAATTTTGCCATTCATAGTCGTGTGCTACAACCCCACAGCTAAGTTGAATTGAGAGGTTTGGGCGGCTCTAAACAACGAGATCTCGAGAGCCGATGAGGCGTGAAATTAGGTACGAATGGAGCGGCGCCGGAGTGCAAGGGCGGGGGGAATGGGAGATTCCCTAGAAAGTCCAGCAGCATCGTCCGGCACGTTTCCCACTCGCGAGAATCCGGAAGTGACCCGGCCCGGGGACTGAACCCGGTTCGCCTTGGTGGGAGGCGAGCAGTCTAACCGCTCAGCCACCGCAGCCCCACACACAGCTAATAGTATGTTGCATTTCAGTGTACAGATTACAGTACGTTTCCATTTGGGAGATGTGTAATGAAACGTCTTGTTGGAGAACTTCCCCCATTCTGAAGTTATTGCACAGTATCTGGATACAACTTAACTTTATAGTGCGTAAAGAAGTACGAATAGTTGCAAAGTTACATCTTAGTATTGTCACGTATTGCTTTTTTTACTTAACATGGAAATACAATAGTAGGCCTACAGAAAGCTATCTGTCGAAACAGAAGTTACGACATTACAATAACAAAATTGTGTCGAAACACATCAGGTAAATACGATTTTAACATCATCATTTTTCGTATTGAATAATGACCTATGTCAGAACAACATTACTGCAATAATGGTATGGTAATATTGAACAGGTATGAGATGAAACAGGAAATATTGTAAATTCGTACTTTTCCACTGAATGAGAATTAAAATTAATTGCTTCGAACGGCTGAGCCAACGAAGAAAAATTATCTTGTTTAAGACCATATTAGGCACATAGCACGGTGGGAGAACGTTTTTAAAACTTTAAGCATAAGCGGTGCTTGGAGAAGAATTTATTAAAAACTTTAGAAAGGAGAAAATCTCCTCTTCGCGAAGTTTATCATGCACAGAAGTACGATCATTAAGGGGCTTAACAAGCTCTCATACACTATATCTCCGGCAGACTCAAGGATTAAGGCCCAGCAACTTATCTGCACTAATTTGTAAATATATTGAAGTTTCCGGAATGTTGAAACTCTTGCCGCAGGCGCTGGAGTAATTCTAATAACGACTTGCTCTACTAGCGAGGATAAAAAAAAGTCCGAGAGATAAAAAACAAACACAAAGTGAACAAGAATTTTAATGGAATCCTTCTTCGGAGCACGGGTAAAGCATGTATTTTAAGGGGGAAAAAAAGTAGATGAGAATACTGATAACAGTGGACGAAGCTTGCGATTGAGGTTTGGAGAAAGTTCAACTGAAGCGTTAAATAGGTTGAGTCTATATAGCTTACGATCCATTTTCATTTATTCAGATAACGTCATTTTTTTTTTTACTGGAAACACGTATATAACGAAGCACACTGGTCTGGTAGATTATCATCCCTCTTGCTTTCTTTATTATGTACATACCGAAGGCTATGAATATATGCATCAATAATATACGACAAACATATATTGCTCTTTTAAGACATGCGTACATTGTTTTACTTGATTTATTCTTACATATTAACTCGAAAGTTTTTTTATAAAAATAATTTTTAAAACTTAAAAAATCCATTAATATCAAGTAAAAATAATCTACATACTTTGTAAGACAATTACAGATATAATATAGGGGCTACATCTTTACACGATACACATGCTGACATTGCCCATAACTAACATTACTAGTAACTTTCATCTCTAAGTTTCATCAATGTTTTGTCCATTAGAATGTAAGTATGTGTAAAAATATTGAGTAACCATTTTTATAAAATTGGGCATTCACTGAAGCCATGTTTACCCTTTGGACTAATTCCAATTACTTTACGGAACAACGTGATTGATTTTTTTTGTGTGTAAAATATGCACGAATTGTTCTAGGTTACTTTCAACCTTTCTGAAGTCCTGTTCAATTTATACTTTGCAGCTATTCCTCGCCCTCATGAAAACGAAGCTTAAGTAAGTCTAAAAAATTACGCAGTAGGACAACGCACCCACTTACATAATATTTTGCACGAGAACTATTTATTACTAGGCATTACCAACACACCTATTTCTGTCTTTATATTCATATTAATTACAAGTGAAATATTATAATATTTAAAAAATTATAAGTTAAATTTAAGTTTAAGCAATAATAAGATACTCTGTTAACAGATGTATAACTCTCCTGTGATACGTGGCATATTTGGGAAGCAACAAAACACGTCATACATTGGATGATTTTTCAAATGTTCGATTAAAAAATTGTGATGATACCACGAATAAACTATACATAAAAAAAGAGACAAGCAGTTGATTATCGTATATTTGCGATAATTTGAGTATTTTAATCTAAAAGTAAGCCCTATACAAATGCCAGACCTGTCCCATAAATCAACATTTACGAACGAATTTACCGATATATAATTAAAATTTTCGTTGTTACATGCAATTGTGGATATAAAAATGTTGTAGTGTAGTTATCACGAAACTGATGACCCGATCTGCGTAGGGATATACTCAAAATGGTATAGCATATTGGTCATATACTCAGTGTTGAGTCAAAACCATTGAAAATTTTATTCAGAATATATAATGCTCTATAGCTATTTCACCACGCATAATTAAACACTTTCTGAATCAAATATTAGTGACATTCTTACGTTAAACTCTATATATTTACAGGTACACGCTGATACACGTGAAGTAAACATGAAAATTAAATACGGAAAGAAGATTTTTTTTTTTTTTTTACCGATTTGTTAAAATAACGTAATTTTTATAAGTGGGTACTGAAACTGATTTCCTAAGAAAGAGAGCGAGGTGCCAAAGACACGTATGTCTGTAACACACATTGTCACTTTCAATGTATTGATATCAGCAAATTATTTAAGTTATGTATTTGCATCCAAGTACAGGAAACACGATAGGCATAGTGGAAGACACTCCGCATTGTAACTTGCACCCAACTACTAGAACAATCATTCCTTTGCGGAAAAAAAGTTATTAAGGACCCGCACTAGGTTAAACCATTAATTTTTTTTAAATAATATATATAGCCAGCAGCTGAAATAAACTGTGTTGGTTGACATAAAATGCTCTATGTGTAAATAGGTGATGTATTTTCACGAGAATTATGCTTGTGTTCCCATGTATGGTCCCACGTAAAAATGTTTAAACACGAGTGTAGCGTGTACTCGGGTGACAAATTAATTATTAACACACAGCACAAATATCACCCTTTAAATTCAAATACAATTAAGTGTTAACCTACCAGGCCTGGAGTACTGATTGTGCCCGGTCCGGGCCATGGCTGGCAGAATATACCTTTTTACCATGTGGTTCTGCTCCCTCAACCAGCCTCTAAAATACTCACAACTCTACTAAGTTAACACCCAGCTTACTATATAATTACTTGGGGTGCGAGTTTGCTAGACGTCAAATGATAATCCAGTTAATATCAAAACTACACATTCATTCTCAGCTTGGGTTATAATTAAAATATCGAATACTATATTATATATCACAACAATTAATAAGTTAAGCGACTGACTTCACAGAACCGTCTGAACAGTTTCTGCAAGCAAAAGGACAAGTATTTAAGCTGAGACTAGAAGGGGCCACGGTGGCTGAGCGGTTAGCGTGCTCGCCTCCCACCAAGGCGACCTGGGTTCAATCCCCGGCCGGGTCAGTCCGGGGACTTTCGCATGTGGGGGAATCGTGGCGGACGATGCCGTTGGTCGGCGGATCTTCTCGGGGATCTCCCGTTTCCCCCGCTCTTTCCTTCCGGCGCTGCTCCAAACTCACCACAATCACCCTCATCGGCTCTCAAGACTTTGCTGTTAAGATCCGTCCAGATCTCATCACTCACTCGCCTTTATAAATACGTCACAACTAATATTGTGATGTAGTTATAAGTTTGTACTTCTATCGTTACATCTTTAGTGCTGTTTTAAGGTCAGTAACTAGTCGGGTATAGGAGTACCTAAGGAGTTTTATTGTTTTAAAATATAAACATACTAGAAATGCAAAGAATTTAACGCGGCGGGTAGGTCTAACGTCTGCCCGGAAGTAGTTATAACTACTTTCAAGTTTTCGCACGACTCCTAACACACTGTAACGCGCTTCAAGAGCCAGGTGCCTTGAAATGAAGAGTCGAGAGGATTAATTAGACCGGCGCGTAACATTAAGGTCTTTTAGGACCGATGAGGGCTCGAAGAGAAGTGAATATGGAGCATCGGAGGAGGAATGCAAGAGAGGGAGGGAACCGGGAATGCCCCGAGAAAACTCCTTGGCCAACGGAAACTTCCGACACGCTTCCCACGTGCGAAAATCCGGTTGACCCAGCCGGGAATCGATCCCGGTTCCCCTTGGTAGGACGCGAGTAGCCTGACTACCAAACACCGCAGACATTTATTAAAACAATAAAAATATAAGTTACTAAATTTTGTATTATTTGTGATAAATATTTCAGCAAAACCAAAAACTATTATCATGGGAAAGTCACTACTGATATAGGCTATTCACGGAAAAATGAGTACTTTTGAAAGCCCTTTTTGAAATCTATTTGTATGCACGTTGTGTATTCTTCCGCCTTATGTAAGATTAACACTGTCGTGGGCCTCTTCACTTTATTCATGCGTCGGTCAAGTGAAACTGTGAGATTATTTGAAAAATAAATATCTAACAAATCTGCTAACTTTTACACTTCGATAGATTAGAAAATATAACAGAAAATGAAAGTAACAATTTAAGTTATCGGAAATGGTTGCCTAATACTCTTTTATTGGACGTTAAAATACGGAACTACTTCCCATTCATCGTTACCAACTTTACTAGGCGCATGTCACTCAGGGCGCCAGTTGAAATAAATGCAGGTAGAGGTAGTGGCTATTTTCTAAAGTTGATTTCAAAAGTGCTCACTTTATCGTGAACAGCCTTTAGGAGAAATGTTTCGGAAGATTATTTTACAATTTCGAGGCTTACTATGTATTCGGCCATCGGCTATCTTATGCACATTCCAGTGTTCCGCTGCTGCCCTCGTGGCGTAATATTAATTCTAGATTCCATATTTTTGCTCCTTACTATTCAGCTCCGTAAGTCAGATTTACACTCGTGCTCTTTTCCTGTTAATTATGTTCTGCTCTGGAGCAAAGTCGCTAGCAATATGACAAATTGTACATCATTAATCAGTTATAAGAAGCTTTTGCTAAAGTTTTTACTACCAGCATGCACCAAACGTATCAGATAAAAATTTCCCCCATATTTCTTCCTTTCCCCCCCCCCCCCCCAGATTCGGGCCACGTATTAGTGCATGCAAATTTTTTAGCACGTGAATGTGGTGACTTAATATTTAACCCTTTTTTAAAAAATAATATCAGTGTAACCTAATACTCATATATTATGTTTATGGCGCACGTTTATGTATAGTACTTAGGTGAGTAGGCACTATTCTCGGGGAGAAAAAATTCATCTTACTAAAGTGGCAGTATGTTATATTCAAACGATCGATAAATCCCTGAACCAGACGTTTGTAATAGTCACGAGGTCTTTGCAATGTTAACGTCACAGCACGTGTCAGAAATTGAGCGCACATGGGTCATCAAGGGAGAAGCTCTCTATGTGGGAAATCGTTAAATGAACGACAGTGTCGTGTGCAGATGTAGCAACATGGTGTGGCTTGACGTGATGTCTTTACCATCAGGTAAGCATATTTTCGTGCAATTACGTACGGTTTTGTGGACACAGTAGTGGATTCACGGGCATGTCAAGTTTCATATCGTGACATCTGTAATTATTTCACATTATATACTTGCCTCAACTGTAAAAGAAAAAGCGCCGCTCAATCCTGATCATTTTGAAACAATGGCTGTTTAAAAAGTAGACAGCTACTAAAAATCTAACCTGGCAAGTAGGCATAATCTAAACACCGAAAACATTTGTATGTCTTTGTTTCTTTGTAGGATCGGGCTGCACTTATGATGTTGTTATAACTAGAAGAGAACTTTATGACACCACGAGGCAGCGTGGGCGAGTTCAAATACAGCAACAAGTAACGGTTTTGAAAGACTTCGTCCGAATAAAGACAAAATGCACAGACGAATGTGTGCCGGCTCGTCAACGAGCGAATTTCTCTTTTTTTTCGTATCCGATCCTGAGAACGGATGGCAGCAAGGGTAGAAGAGATATTTTTGGGTAAGGAAAAGGACGGGATATAACACATCGGTGGGGTTTTCCAAACTACGAAAGAGTCGCTGCTAGAAAACGTGTGGGTCGACCCACGGAGAGTTTCGATGAATCACGTCATAGGACAAACCTACTGAAAATATAAAATTGGCGAGCAACATATTCAAGTGATGAGATTTCAGTTACCGCTAAAATGAGCTTGCGCACGATGCTAACAGAAACTGCAGCTGAAGCTAACCTGCAGGCACACTGTTAAAAAAAAATATTTCCTTAATTTTACGGAAAAGTGCTGGTAAAAATGTATCCAGAAGTGTCCGTAAACTCTCCGTAAAATTGCGGACACATTGATTTTCAGAAACGGACTTTCCGTAAATTTCACGGAACCTCTCCGTTAATTTCCAAGTTAGTTTTCTGTACTTTCCGTTTAAAATAAAAAGAGATAACGAGAATGTCTCTAATTTTCGTTATGTGAGTGTTTTACCGTGTATAAAAGTAATACTAGGAAAGTTAAAATATTTTGTACTTAAGCGAGGTTTTAACCCGAGTCAAGTAATTACCAGTCCATGACTCTAACCATTCACCTACAACTCTCACTTGATAATTGTGGTATAACTTTTATATTTATTTTCAAAAGATAAAAGTAAAAATTCAGTTTCTATTAAATGTAGTGTATTTTTAGTGTTGTCATATGTTACAGACGTCTGATACTATTATTTAATGTTTGAAAGGGTAGGTCATGGTCGCGTGGATAACCTTAACTGCCGCAGAAAAAATAATTTTCTTGTTACAGTGGCGAAGAAAGCTTCGTGTAGAATCGGTATTGTTCGTCCCCGTAACTGGAAGCCAAAGAGAATATGGAGACTTTACATATTTTGTATTTACGGACTTAACTCAGTTTTTCTTCATTACGGATCGACTTTCCGTATATACACTGTACATTTCCGTAAGACATTCCGTAAATATACGGAAATTTTTACAGTGGCACTTCTTGACCACACTGCCTGCTGTCTTCTGGAGGCTCAGAAAGACACGTTTCACAATGCAGTTCATAACAGTTTTAAACTAACCCAGAATTGCAAGTGGGGATTCCACGACCCTCCACAGTCAGAATACAAGCAAACTTTTTCATGTGACTCCGGTAGTACAGACTCGAACTCTTCCTTTCTTCATTTGATCCTATAAACTGTAAAACATTTCCTGCTAAACTTCCTAAACTGTAATGGAAGTTTTTAACCTATACGTTGTATGATATACGCTGTTCACGGTAAAGTGAGCACTTTTTAAGGCCCTTACTACAGGCTTTAACCTTCAATAAATATATTTAATTACATATTCAGACGTTAACTTTTGAGAAGAGTGAAATGTATACATTGTGTTTATTCGTCACGTGACAGTGGCTGTATTAAAAAGTGGCCGAAATATGAAAAATTGACTAAAAGGAAAATCTTTTGCAAGGCCTTAAAAAGTGCTCACTTTACCGTGAACAGCCTATAATAGTACTACGCACCAGGCTGCAAATATAGGAATGTTTAGCATTGCTACTATACAGAGTTGGGAACTTTCCTATGCATTTGATTTTCCCGAGCAACAGTAGGATTGTTACCATGCATGTATGGGAAAATATTATACTATTCGCGCTTTGTCACACGGTAAATTTACAAATAATTTCTTAGAGTGTGCGTCTAATTGACGACAACCGGAAGGACAAAGGCCAATAGATTCCTGACAAAATCCACGACCTTCGTCAACACGGTACTGCAGACTCATTCGATTTCAATTCCAACGTTAAACAGCAGATATTCCGGAAGACAAAGAAAACAATTCAAGGCAGCTTAAAAAAAAAAAAAAAAAAAAAAAAGATATGGGCTTACTAGTAGACAAGCCAAAACCGGACCTTTGCACACAGAAACACGGCTTTATCGGCAAGCATCACTAGTGTTGACATTGGCATCATCAGAATATTCAGCACTATTCTGCAAGTGATCTCTTGGGGCTACGAAACAGACGTGGAAATGTATCGCACTTAAGAGTTGGAGGAAGCCAAGCTATTTGTACAGAAATTCCCGTGGTACCCCATGCCTCTGACAATTCACAAAATCCTCATTAATGGATCAAACATAATCCGCCGCGCTTTCGTCCCTATCGGTCAGCCAAGCGAGTAGGCCCAAGAGGCTAAAAATCAAGGGGATTTAAAAAGTACAGAGAAGGTTTTTCACGGAAGGTACCTCGAACAAAAACCAATTAAGATGTCCTCAGCATGCTGTTGATATCATCGGGCCCCGCTTATTTCTTCACTCAGGCAGATGCCGAAGACGAAAACCGCGCAGTTTGATAAGGAGGTCCTGGACATGCTTCGGGAACCGGATATCCGTTGTGCTGTCCAAGACAGCAGCGACGACATTGGCAGTGAGAACAAGACCGAACAGTCCCAACGACAACTTTATATAATTACGGTACTCCCTAATCTTCTGGACCATTTGCAAACGCATTTCCGTTATTACAGTATCTTTACAAGAACCAGAAACTACTTTTCTTTATTTCGTTTTGTCGCTCCCGAATTTTCGCATGTGGGAATCTCCCCCTGACGATGCCGCTGTCGGCGGGTTTTCTCGCGGATCTCCCATTCCCCCTCCCCCCGTCCTACCATTCCGGCGCTGCTCCATACTCGCCTCGCTCCACACTCATCGGCTCTCAAGACCTCGACCATGTTGGAGGTTCTGGACTGTGCAGCGGGAACGAGAAATAAAAACACACGCTAGGATATATGAAAAATGCGCTGGTCTAGTAGGGTTTTTTTTTTTCCTTCTGCTGGGTTGCGCGAGTATGAAAAGAGAGGAGAGATAAAAACGAAGGTAACTCGTAAGGCGGCGCGGGGGCGAATGAAAAGGAGCGACGTGCCGAGAGCTAGCTGTCAAGCTTCTCAATGCCTGCCTGAGTTTCTGCGCGAAAGATGGATCCTGGAGAAACATAGTTCCTTTCATCGGTTCGCAGATATGTCGCTTGAATTGCCAACCCACCCCCCCCCCCCCTGAATTTCCCCGTCTTTTCCTCCCCCTCCCCCCTTCGCCTTTCAAATCTTCCACGCCGTCGAGTTATTTCTCCGCTAGCGCGCTCTCTCAAGTTGCGACAGAACGCGTCTCAAGTCCTGGATAAGACGTGAGCGAGAGAGAGAGAAAGAGAGAGAGAGAGAGAGACGGCCTATAGTGACGTGGAACTGCAGGCACCATTGTTCATCTACGTTCCGGGACATTCTTAAGAGCTATAGGCTGTTCACTGTAAAGTGAGCACTTTTTGAATCCTTCTTATTTGGAATAGTAGTCAATAAATATATCTTATGGCAGCTTTAGACTTTAACTTCGAGTCCGATGAGATATACACACTGTGTTAGTTACTTACGTGGCAATATATATTTAAAAAAAAAGTGGTGGAAGGATAAAAAAAATGGCCGATAGGAAAAAATTAACTAGGGCTTCCAAAGTGCTCACTTTACCGTGAACAGTCTACAGTAGTCCGGAGATTATCTGTACATGCGTTGTTAACGCGTATACGTGTATCTCAGCAGATAATTGTCCTGGGAACACGGCAGTTTGTCAGAATATACAAAAATAAACAATTATCTACGCCCGTACAATTTCCTTTTTTATAATATTTAATTTATTCCAAAAGAAAAATCGTGAAAATTGTTAAAGATCGTATATTTTCAGTTTTCCTGCTCTGTTTCCTCAACACTTCGTGGACTTTGTTCGAGTGTAGCTCGAGCAAAGCTAATTTGAATATTTCTTTGTTGTTCAGGACAAAACCCTCATGGACGTGCAGTCGTTGTTCGGCTAGTGTTTAACGCGATCTCACAAGAACACCACATCACAGCAACAACGATACTGCTAACGATAGAATTTTTTTTTTTTTTTTATATAGACACTCAAAGGGACATGATTTATTGTAAATACTTTTATACGATAAAGGACATTTGATTGGGTCAATATCAGCTCGGCTCTTCATTGATTGATGACCAGACAATAATGAACGCTGTAAAGTACAGGGTAGTGTCCGGTGTGGTAGGGACCAATAGGACGATGGGGAGTTCCAACACAGACGCCAACAGAACCGGTGTTCTTGCAGTAGTGGATATAGGTGACTCACTTATAATTTGTCTTTAAGCGCCAGTAAACGTGTGCAGACCTGATTGTCTCATAGGCAGCAGAGAAATACAATCGTGCAGTGGTAGTTCCACTCTATTGGCTTTCATCGCGCGTAGTAGAATCCCACTCTTACAGATCTCATCTGCAGAGGAAAGCGTAGCAGTGGAAGCACCGCACGTAGGTTCGGCGTCTTGCGAATAGGAGCGAGGGGGTGCTGGTCGCGCGTGTTATTGTCTCCCTTATCGCTGTGCCTCGAAGGCGGAAAAAAAAAAAAAACTTCGGGGCCATGTACTCTTTAGGATGCTCGTCGCCGAAAAATGCATAATTTCATATTCGTACGAAATGCTGTTCAACTCGTAGGCATTAGGCACTTACAAGTAACACTTCCTCGCAAAAAAAAATGGGTGCCACAGTTTTTACATATTGGCCTGCCAAAATAACAATTCTAGTGATTTGAGACGTACAAATTACAAAACTAGGTAACTTACCGAAATTAGATAATTCACACTGAAGTAAAATACCATGTATTTCTTCAGCGAATCTTTAAAATACAGCAATAAAACGTTTTCGCAATTGTAGCAGTAAATTATTTTTGTAAACCAGTTTCCCCTGAGCTTAACTCGAAACGAATTAAGACGTGACCTTTCAGTCACCTTTATTTATTTATTTCTGTAAGTGATTCCGTTCGCTTTATTTTTATGTCCTAGAAACACTTGTGATTTTGGCACACTATGATATCATCTCGATGAAATTCATTATTTTTTAAATGCGAGGACAGAGTACGTATAACATAGGGACATGACAAATCTGCGCTATTTTTTTTGCTGCAGGCTGAACTCCAATATAGTGTATGCTAATTCGGCTTCTGTCATTGGTCGACAACTCGTATAGCAAGTTTCAAGGTCGCGTTTAGCCAACAGTAAAGTCTCGACTCTCGTGCAACCAATCTACAGAGAAGCGATCACTCAGGTTAATGACGCAGTAGAGTTGCCAGTAACCAATGAACTCGCGAATAGCGCTCAAGTAGGCGTAGTGCAGTGAATCGTAGCTAGCGTGCTACAAAATCATAACGCGAATTTTGCATGTCTGTAAGTATAATTAACGTCAACAGGTTGATTGTTGTTTCGCACAATCATAAAATAATGAATGTTTCGATGACCAGCTGCCCCTAAGGTTGACGTAGAGCAGGGCTTGCAATACATCACTTCGCCCTTCGGTACGAAATGCAAAACTGTCAGTAATGGCAGTTGTAGTATTGTTAAGGTGCACTCACAACCATCCGTCGCATCCGTCAGTCGCCCGTCCGTCAGGTCGTCACGTGATCTTCGACTAATCGCAGGGCAACTTTTTTTTTTTTTTTTTTTTTCTATTCGTCAATCCGTCAAATACATCTCAAACTTTAACTTTCGACAGACCGACGGATGGACCACCGCCTTCTGACGGCATTCCTCAGACGCTATTGAGCACTTTGAAATAAAATTCAAGGCAGTCGATAGGTGTTTATTTATCTTGGTGGTAAATTCGGGAAGTTGAAGCGTAAACAATAATTCAGTATACTTTTTTTTTCACGTAAAAGAATTATTTCCCCAAATTTCTTTTCTCTCTTGTAAATGTATTTCAAACCAAAATATACCTTCTACGAAAGAAAGATCGCGATGTTAAGTTGTCGCACAGAAATTTTGCTGGGCAGAAGGATCTACGGATGACGGACTGCTGTGAGTCGCGTTCAACTAACGGATGAAAAACAGACGGACCACTGACTGACGGACGGGTGACTGGCGGTTGCGACGGATAGCTGTGAGCCCAGCTTTAATGTTCTTTTGCTTGTAATTTTCTGCTGTGTGTTACACTATTAGGTGTATTCTAATGGTTAAGCAAGAGAATCCCTGCTTTAATGTTCTTTTGCTTGTAATTTTCTGCTGTATGTTACACTATTAGGTGTATTCTAATGGTTAAGCAAGAGAATCCCTGCTTTAATGTTCTTTTGCTTGTAATTTTCTGCTGTATGTTACACTATTAGGTGTATTCTAATGGTTAAGCAAGAGAAGCCAAGCTTTAATGTTCTTTTGCTTGTAATTTTCTGCTGTGTGTTACACTATTAGGTGTATTCTAATGGTTAAGCAAGAGAAGCCCAGCTTTAATGTTCTTTTGCTTGTAATTTTCTGCTGTATGTTACACTATTAGGTGTATTCTAATGGTTAAGCAAGAGAAGCCCAGCTTTAATGTTCTTTTGCTTGTAATTTTCTGCTGTGTGTTACACTATTAGGTGTATTCTAATGGATAAGCAAGAGAAGGCCCAAGCCTTAACTTAGCCATTCTTATGTACACAGATAAGTAAACCAATAAAAACTACACTACAGGACATACGGTTTACAGCTAACATAAGAAATATAATTTTGAAAAATTACCAAATATAAGCAAATAATTAATGATTATGGAGTGGAGAGAGGTTTAGGCTGTGAAGCGAGGTTGATGTGTATCAGCGCCGGAATGCAGTGTCGGGTGAAACGGGAGATAACCGAGAAAACCCGACGAGCATCATCATCGTGCGGCACGACGCAAAGGCGCAAGAACCCGGCCAGCGACCCCGTTGGGAATCGAACACGGTTCGCCAAGGTGGGAGGCAAGCATTCAGACCACTACAGCACTGCTTCTCCTGACGTTTAGATAAATAAGTCTATAGGCTGTTCACGGTAAAAAAAAAAAAGAGCACTTTCAAAAGTCTTGCTTAAGATCTACTTGTATACATGTTGTGTGTTCTTCCGCCTTATGTAAAACTAACATTGCCAAAGACCTGACCACTTTATTCATGATTCGGTCTAGGGAAACTGTGAAATTATTATAGAAGTAAATATTGTACAAACCTACTCATTTTTACACTTCGATGCATTAAAAAAAAAAAAAACTGAAAACCAGATAAATAATTTAAGTTATTAGAAAAGGTTACCTAACACGTTTTGTTCGACGTTAATATATGGAACTACTTTCCCCTCCATCGTTACCAACTTTACTGTACACCTGTCACTCATTACGCCCGTTAAAATATATGTAGGTAGGGGCAGTGTCATTTTTCTAAGGTTGATTTCAAAGGTGCTCACTTTATCGTGAACAGACTTTAGTGGCAAGAATATCGTAAGTGATGCAGGATCGATGATCTTATCATCATGCTTCGTTTCCGTAAAACGAATCCGTAGGCAATAACAGAGAGCTTTCTTATAATACGTGCGGAGCTCGTTTCCATTTTCCGTTATTACAGAATATACTTTCGTATACTCGTGAATATACGGGCATTTTTTTTTTAAAGCGGCGTAACAAATGGCTCAACATAACCATACCGCTGCGAAAAAAAGTTCTGTCACTTAAGTTGGCAAACAGTGTTATGAAGGATCGCCTTTTCTCTATGTCGGTTTTTCCTTTATTGATCAATTGACGTTCGAAAACCTCTACGAACTCCAGCCCAATTGTTAAGCGGTTTATACGTGTCTTGCCATAAGTTCCATTCAAAAATGTTTAACGAAATTTTTCGCACGATAAAACGTGAATAAGTATTCCCAAGTTTTTTTTTTTAATCACTACCGCAGCATTGCCTTTATTAATTTTCGACTGGTAACTGCAGGCGAGAGATATGTCATTATTCCTCGCCAACGTTTACAGAAATCATACCAGCAACAGTAGTAAAGAAATACAGGATTTAAAAAATACGCAAAGCAATAACGTATGCCCTGTCGATGCCTAAAATAATGTTAATGTGCTTGCTGCCCTGAATCGATTTCCTTGTTCCACCATGTTTGAGAGAGCTGTGCACCGAGGAGCGCGCGGAGATTTACAAAGGCGAGCCGGTGCGCGTGCCACATACGCCTATCAAGACTCGCGTTCTCCCGTCCTTGAGTAGATTGAATTTATAGGGTTATCGCTGAAATGATGTTCTGGTCATTGCCCCCAGCCCCTCCCAGCGAGACTCGGGGTGCGACGAACCTTCTAAATCGGGAGAGCGAGACTAACTAGGCCTCGACCAGCATGCGAGCTGACAGTTTAAAGTTTGGAAAATTGTGCGACCTTAAGCAGAAGGTGTGCGAATTGTAGCGTTATATTGCGGCACTACACACTTTAAGTAGAGCGCAGTATAGATTATAACCGGGCGGGTTGTTTTATAAACTTGCCCTAGACAGCCCGGCTATATAAGAGGCCGGGAGAACAGCACTCCTCCCCCCCCCCCCTCCCCAGCTGACCGTAAGACATCGACGTGTGAACAGTATGTGATCGAGGCTGAAGAGGCGAGTATCCACTTACCCCTGGGCAGAGGGGTTACCAAGTCCAACCAAGCAGAAGTTCAAGGGTGAGTATATTACGCGTAGCGGTAGGGACCAATGCCTGTATCGCGACATCGCCCCCAGCCCCTATTGTAATTAATATTGCTGGCAAGGATAGGGATTAGCTGCGACGTGGTGAATGGAGTTAACATATTGTGATTGAGTCTATACGTAACATTCTATTTGTATTAAGGATACGACGAGGGAGTAGAAGTAACTTGCTATCCCTTGTATTCTTGTTGTAATTGCTGTTCATGAGATTAGTGTTGTTATTAATTAAATATATTTATATATATTTTATAATCCCATCTATTATTCAGCTCTCCTTGAGTAAACCCCCGAACACCCTTACCTCCACTTAAGGTGAAGTGAGTAACTGGAATGAAGGGGACAGAGTAAATTATGAATATGAGGTAGGGAGTTGTTTCAGAATGCATTGAAGTGACGAACCAGCAGTAGTTCGAGTATCGACACTCTGCTTAACTGGACTCGTGAGTGTCAGACATTTGGAATGGTGGCAATAAACAGACTGAATATGTGCAAATAATGAGCGTGAATTAAATGACTGTAGCCAATATACAGAATGATTCGCTATTAGACCGACAAAATTCTGGAGGCGATTCTTCATGAAAAAGTAAACGGAAAACATATGTGATACTTTATACCTAAACCGGGTATTAAGGGCGGCATGAACCCTTAAAAAACGAGGTTTTAAAACGTATTTGTGCAAAATATCGGTAACGAAGTAAAATACAATGACAAATCGCGGAACGTTATTGTATGTTATCGGGACCTTCAACCTAAGAGCCGATATTTTGCACAAATGCGGCTTAAAATCTCTCTCTCTCTTTTTTTTTTAAAGGGCTCATACCTCCCTTAATATTTGGTTTAGGTATAAAAGTGTCACATGTGTTTTACTTTTTCATGAAGAATCACCTCCCGAAGTTTGTCGGTCTAATTGAGAGTCACCTTGTAGAGAGAGTGAAAATGGCTTTAACTGAAATCAAGATATACGTTGAATATTACGCACACTGAGAAAGAGATGCGTAATATGGGCACGAAGGTAGTTTAATGTTGTAAATAAGACCTGTGCGAGTAAATTAAAAAAAGTTGTTATTATATTCTTAACCAGCGACCCGCCCCAGCCTCGCTCGAATGCGATTTACAAATATGGCGTTGTTTAGGTTTTCGGCAAGTATATGCACACTAAATCCTTAAGGTAACTAACATAGGATTAATACTGTGGGGTCCAAAAAGTCGTCGCAAGTGAATCCCTATTTTTAATCAACATTTAAAGACAAAAATGGTTATTGTAGGCCATCCTTAAATGATAAACATGTGCTGCCACGGACATTTTTTTTTTAGAACTTTTTGAGATCCACAGTTCTATAGTACATTAAATTGTCGTATCTCTTATGGTTTAGTCAGCGTAAGCCATGTAAGCGCCCGAAAAGCATCTTTTTCCGACTTTTTTTTATATTAAACGTTGACATTTCTCTACTAACATTACATTAAATGTTAATGTTTTATATACTGAAACTTTTCTCAAGAAATTCTCTAAATAATAGTGAAAACCGCATCAAAATCCATAAAGTAGTTTAGAAGCCTTAGCCGAATACACAGACACACGCGGCCGGGCGACTTAGTTTTATACTATGTGTATATATATATATATGACACCTCCATTGCTCACGAACTCTGATACGCTCCTCTAGCATCCTGTAACAATAAAATACAAAATATTTGGTGAGGGTTGTGGTGAACCTTCAGTAACCTTCAGAGGTCCATCTTCCTTAATGAGTTCGGGCGCGCGATCAGGAAGCCGTGTAAATTACGCAGGCAGGTTTGTTTGCCCTGGTTTTACAGCGATCGCGATCTCTTTGGGGGCAGGTCTGGTGGGAGGGGAAAGGGGGCGGTAACAAACCAGCAGCCGGCCCGCATACGTCATTAGCGAGCCCGAATGTTTCCCCTGGAGAGGGGAGTGGGGGGGGGGGGGGGGGGAGAGGAGTCGAAGAGCACTTCTCCTGTGCTAGCAATTAGGAGTCGTACACTTGGGGAGTTCTAATGTCTCCCCCGGACCTATTGTCGGCCAAGACGTGAAACAATGCCGGTTATAAAACAACCGCCTGAAGGCGAAGGAAGAGAAATTCCATCCCTCTTGGATTTTTTTTTTTTTTTTTTTAGAAATATATGTCATAAATCTTTATGACCGGAGATTATAAATTAAATATTGGTGTACCATAAAGGACAATTCGACAATTTTTTTTTTTTTAAATTTTGCACTGCTTTAGTTATAGCCATATTATCCCACGAGGAACAACAATTATTAAATAATTTGAAACCCTGCTTCAAGCCTGACACGCGTGCCAATTAGAAAACTCAAGCAATTCTGTGTGAGTACTCCTCTCCTGCCTGAAAGATTTATTTTTCATCCCGCCAGCTGGTGCAATGTGTGTTGCCTACAATAATCTGGAGTACGATCAAGTGCTGCTATTATGGGGTTGGTGTGTTTACAGAACTGCATGACGTTAATGAACTTGGTTATCAAGTCTGCTCGGTTATTTGCCACGTCTGTATTTGGTAGTCCAGATTAATAAACTGTTATTGTTTGAAGAGTGGTTACTATTTAAAGAGGCGCTATTTTTTTCTGCGGAAAAGGCCCCCCCCCCCCCTTTTTTTTCCCCCAGCCCACGGGGTAGCGCACGTCTGAACGCTTCCAGGCGCTGAGCGATATTGAAGGAGAGGCGCGCGTATAAATGTTCGTCCCCAGCCCGAGCAATTGTGCAGTGTTCCTCTTAGAGTCGCGCGGGCTGGCCGACGATGGATCATGTCTACACCACTTCTTACTTCGGGGTTTCACCATGCTAGACGCATTTTCGCGTAATATGAGTACTACTCAAGTTAAGTATCGCGATGACAGTAGTAGTTGTAAATGCCGGGGGTAGAGTTCCCTTTTTGGTGCTGTGCTGTAGGAATTGTCTCCTGGATTACGATATTTGTCAAGAAGAATTTTAATGTCAAGGAGTTCAGTGGATATTTTATGACAAGCCTTTATGCTCATAGTCGAGTGTAGGAATGGTCTCCTGGATTACGATTTGCCAAAAGAATTTTAATGTCAAGGAGTTTAGTGGATATTTAATGTCATACCTTTATGCTCAGGGTTAAGTGTAACGAGGGTATGTGCTTTTTTCCAATGGTATTAATCCATTACATTAGTATTCCGTGTACTTTTTAGTGAATCATCAGGCGTACTTTACTTTTAAAGCTTTAATGGTGCTTGCTTTACTCAGGCAGTTATTTTACATTTTTTAATGGGACTTCGCCAGTGTTTATTGAGGTTGGGTGATCTCTCAGGATATATTAATATTGTTATATTTCTGTATTTTCCAGTGCACGTGTGTTCTCTCCTTCCCCTAGTTCACCGATTCGTAGCAAGCAACATAAATTTACAGATATATAATATATTTTTCAAATCAAGTAACAGATTTGTTGTTCTTGGTGATAATGTATAGATGGGCTTCAATATATTTTGTATTGATTCTGGAATTTTTATGTCCACGCTTTCTTGATTTTTTTAAAATGGCATGAGTCCTTCTTCTTGCCTTCCTTTAACACCGCTACGCCCTAAAGGGGCGTAACAAATTAAATAGCGGAGTGTAGAGATATGGACAGCCCTTAACATCGAGGTTTTAAGAGCTGATGAGGGTGAAGCAAGGAGAGTATGGAGCAACGCCGAAATGCAAGAGCGGGGGTGAACGGGAGATCCTCGAGAAAACCAGCCGACCAGTGGCATGGTACGGCATGATTTTAACATGCGAAAGTCTTGGAGTGACCCTTCGGGAATCGAACCCAGTTCACCTAGGTGGAAGGCGAGTAGTATAACCACTACACCACCGCAGTTCCACATAGTGAAATAACCAATGATTACGTTTACATATGTGGAACGAATCACGCGAGAAAAATAATATGGATTTCTAAATGTCTCTTAGATGCTGTATGTCCCTTTATAGACTTGGTTTTCAAAAATTTAATATCAAAATTAAGTTATGGAGGAATATATTGTTACATGGGCCGCCTGAGGGGCATACCTGAGTTCGTGAGGGATGGAGGTCTTAAAAAAAAAAAAAAAACAAAAAAAAAAAAAAACTAAATTTAATTTCTAATTTATACGCTCCGCTATTATTTACAGCATTGAATTATCTGTCTCCACTTTGACTCTTTTTATCAAACAGTGAGCATAATATTTAATATCTATTTCAACTCTAATTAACGTCCTTCTTAATTGTCTTGTTGGTTACAATCAATTATTACTACATATTACTAACACATGTTCAATTTATTTGTTGCCATCATTTATAATGACTTTCACTCACTTATCTAATGTAATAAACCAGCCTGCCAGCTACGGCCTTCGCTGCTTGATACTCGCAGTCGCAGGCTTCCATTTCGCAAGTCACTTCTCTCACCGCTCGTTCTTCTATCGCTCGGAACTCAGCCACTCATTCACTCATCAACTTCCACTTAACTCACGGGCCGGAGGCCTGTCGCAATATTCATACCGTTCGCCCTGAGCATCTGGAAGGTTCAACGCACCCCGAGTCGCGTTGAGAGAACGAGGTCAGTAACATAGAGCATTCTCCAGGTAAACGCAGAAAATAATACACCCAAGGTCGTCAGCGTGTGCGCAAAAGAGATTATCGTGTCGGCTCGCTTTTCGTAACTGATATGCAGTTCGCTCCTCTGCCGTTCAAAACATTACTTTATCTTTCTGCCCCCGCCGCTATCATATAACGACTCTCTGACCTCCTTCTCGCCCACACGGAGAGGACCAAAGACACGTAACAATATGGATAAAGGTTGTTCACGATAAAGTGAGCACATTTGAAATTAACGTTATAAAAAAGTCACTGCCCCATCACGCATATATTTTAACGGGTGCACTGAGTGACATGCACCCAGTTAAGTTGATAACGACGGTGGGGAAGTAGTTCCATATCTTAACGTCGAATAAAAAGTGTTAGGTAACCATTTTTGATAACATAAATTATTTCTTTCGTTATTTTTTTTTTAATGCATCAAAGTGTAAAAATGAACAGGTTTATAAAATATATATTTTTCTAATAATTCCACAGTTTCACTTAACCGACGCATGCTTAAAGTGACGGGGCTCATGCAAATGTTAATTTTGCATAAGGCGGAATAATACACAGCGTGCATACAAGTAACTCTTAAGCAGGGCTTTCAAAAGTGCTCAGTTTACCGTGAATAGTCTATAGATAGGTAAAGCTTAAGGGGACTGTGTACCTAGAGCTTGAACTCAGTTACTGAGTGTTTGAAATACACGCAATTTTTACTAAACCGCTTTGCTTTTGTGTTACGTATTTACTGATCTACGAAAGTAAAATATAGTTGAGACAAGGCACGATGAATACTTTTATGACACTGCGTACATTACAAACGCTACTGTTGATCCCTGCAAAATATTTTAAAACAGCATTGGTCAAACAGCACGGTATGGCAGATATTGCAAATGCACCTAAAATATTTATATTGCAGCCATTTAGAAAATAAGTGCCACATTCAGTTAAAACGCATATATAAACATAGCCTACGGTAGTATTACTTATGCACTAAATTTTACAGAAATCGGGTCTGTAGTTAGAGAGATATAATGAAAAAGGCTTTATTTTTTAATTTGCACCATCTTACGAAATGGCGGATTAATAACATTTATAGATTTCTGAATTCAATGACTACGTCATACACTGCCAATGTACTCAATTTTGTTTAGATCGGTTACATGATTTCCGTTATGTCTAGGGATAGGAAAATTTCGTGGCTTCAATGGCCTGTACGCTATACTCCACAATCCTTTGTACAGTCGAGCCTCAGATGTTTGTTCATCGGCTGCTGCCACGGTGTTAAAAACTACCGCTGGCAGTACGGTATTCGCTTCTCGTTCCCTTGCAAGTCAGCTATTGGTCTAGAGTCTTCTAGGGCCTGCATAATAAACTCCGATCCAATAGCAAAGGTGACTCCAGTGTACACGCGTTTGAAATCTATCTTGTATGCCATCATTTTGAAAACGAGTACCAGGCGTGTTCGGAAACCAAGTCCAATGACCTCACAATAATACTATTTGTAGGCCGAGCGGCGAGACATCTCCTCCACGGGCCGTCTTGACGCTGGTCTCCCCCCGAACTACACCACCTATTTCGACGACGATTAAGGTGCATCTACTGTCGTAAGGAGTGGGACGGGTGACGGGGGGGGGGGGGGGTTGTCGTACGACGAACCACCTAATATTCGAAATAGTCATCAGGCGTGGCCGGTACCTCGGAAATTACAGTGAGCCCCGAGGTAGGAATAGTTTACGCTCTAAATTCGAATCAAGTGGGAAACCATTGGTCCGCAGTGAAATTCAACCACTCGAATCAGTGAGAATGGCTCCACTTAGAATCAGTGGAAAACCACTGATTGTTCAAGCGAAAAAAGTTTCACTGATTGAATTAATGACGGGGAACTATTTCACTGATTGAATAAGTGACGGCCGACTGCAGTGGCGAATTAATTATTGTTGTTATTGAACGTAGCTAAACAACTATGTGAAATGAACATATTTACGGTAGTTTACTATTTGTATTGAGCAATTTCCCGTAACTTAAAAACGTAAAAATATTTTCGTATGTGGCCATGATTTCTCTTTCACACCCTCTCCATTTCTATCTTAATTCATTACAATACCATATGCACTACCAAGCCAAGTTGTAAATATAAGAGGAAAATACACTTTTTGTAGATCTTATCGAAATCGTGAAGGTTTAAGTTGTATGCCCTCACTTCTCGTTTTTGATTTAATTGATACTGTTAGGATTGCATATGAGTGAATTCTCTTCACCATATTATATGCAGTTTAAAACTTCAAACAGAGCGATCTGAGGGCTAGATGAAAACGAAATGAAAGACGTAAAGACAGAATGAAAGGCTGTATGTTCATATTACCTCGTAAGATGGTGTTTTGAAAGACGAAACACATTTTATGAAGTATTTTGTATTGGTTTTGTTTGTTTGTTCGTCGTTATTTCATTTGATACATGTTGTTTGACAGCCATTTGATACATTTTGTTTGACAGCCATTTGATACATGTTGTATGACAGCCATTTGATACATGTTGTTTGATAGCCATTTTTAAACGTTGTTTAACGGCTATTTTTACACGCTTTTGAACTGACCGATCAGTCAAACACAAACCACCAAAAAACAGAGAGATACATGACTGATGAATCAGTGGAAAATGTCACTGAATAAATAAGTGAAGGAAACTTGGCATTTTCCCACTGGTTAATCAGTTAAATTCACTGAAGTGACTGTTGAATCAGTCAGGTACTGTTGACTGATTGAAACAGTAAAATTTTCACTGATTCAAATTTACAGTGTAGATTTGTTTTTTTTTTTTTAATTAGGATCTCAACTGAGCAGTACAGAGTGAATTGTATGATATTGAGATATTTTAATTTAAGGTATTGATTTAAAGCATTCATATTTGTGACCGTCAGTGGATACAGTCGTACTATAGAGTAGAGTATTGTGTAGAATTTGCGGGGTTTGTTATTGCATCCTATTGTTTATTTTCTCCTAAACGATTAAAGCTAGATTGCGTTACTTATTTAGTAACCCTGAGTTAGCCCCTTTCAAGGTAGAGTTTGTAACTAAAGTTTAGATAGATAGATAGATAGATAGAGAGAGATAGAGATAGAGAGAGATAGAGATAGCAATAAACCAAGAGTTCCATAAACTCACATTACATCATCAAGACTTAAACTATTTCACTTAATTCGCCTCAGACTCAACCGGGGGCTTGCATTCCAACGTATACTGTGGCGCCTGTGAAGTAGACGGCTAGTGAATTTTTTTCAAACGTTGATTTCAAAAGTGTTTATTTTACAGTGTACCAGCGTTGCCAACCGTACGGAAATTTCTGTATACGCACGGATGTTCCTTCTTTAAACACACACATACATCATTTGGTAAACATACGGTATGCACACTAACGGTACGGACATGTTCGCATATGCATGTTTTGTCTGGTTGATGCATAAAATTTAAGTTTACACATTGATCATGTGGGTTATATTTATAATAATATCCGCATTGCGGGGAAAAAAAAATAACTCAGGTGTACAGTCTCACATATTTCAATTCAGGAAAAATCGTTCCATTTAAATTAGCTTGTTGGTGAATTTAAACATTTCTATTTGCAAACAAAATTGAAATTAGAATTATATGTATAAAATTTTCTTTCTATGGTAACATTGGCTTGTTATGTACATTAGACTGTAATAATTATATATATACACTATATGTGTATATGGTCGTATTTAGAATTAAGCACAGATTACGATATTACTGCTTATATTTATTTATATTTATTTCGGGTACTTCTTTTTACGTATGCACCGTAATTTTGGTGACGGTATGGCAATATTACAATCTGATTGAGGGAATTTGTTTAACAATCAGTTGGCAACCCTGCTGTGAACGGCCTATAGGATGGCAATGGCTTCAGGTATGACTTATATATTTGCCAAGGTTTATCATGTGCCAAGGTTCTGGTACTGGAGGGAACCATTCATCAAAACTGACTCGCTCAGAGAGGAAACTTGCTGGTCGTCGTAGCCATCAATAACAGTCCCGCCCACTATTGCCAACCCTTGTCAGAGAAGTAAACTGACAAATCACTAGCGAGGTGCCACTGCGAGAGGATTTCTTTCTGTTCCGTTTCTGCGGCGGACCGCAAACATATTGGCCTTTTTCTGCGGTCATGTTTGGGCTCTGTCTCTCATTCTCGCGTTTCTTCCGGAACGGAGATGGGTTCGATTTCTCTAGCGTTGTCGTAAAACATTGCGACAAGATGCAAACGCTGCTGCAATCAACGTCAGTCAGCGCAAGACCTTAACAAAAGAGGGCCGCGGTGGTGCAGCGGTAAGACTACTCGCCTCCCACGACGGCGAACCGGATTTTGGCATGTGCGAGTCGTGCCGGACGATGCCGCTGGTTGGCGGGTTTTCTCGGGGATCTCCCGTTTCCCCCCTCGCATTCCGGCCACGCTCCATCAGCACCTCGCTCGCCCTCGGCGGCTCCCAAGACCTCGATGTTAAGAGCCGCCCAAATATCTTCGCTCTCTCACTCGCAAGACTCAAAAGCGCTGCGGTAAAATAAGTTGGACAACTTCCGGGTCTGCACGTTTAATTGCAGCCAATCAGCATTCAGGACGTCCCTGACGTCAAATGGTATCCGCTTACGTCTATACAATAATCTCATGTCGTTGTGTTCAGAAAGACAAAAGTAAATCAGTATATAATACTATTTAGTTTTACTATTGAAACTGCTTGAAGTTCTTTCTTGCGAAAAATGAAACAGCTGAAACACATTAAATGAGTTAATATTTACTTGTATTACCAACCTAAATTAAAAAATAGTATTCTCTTTAACATGGCATATTGTTCCTTTGTATTATTTCTAACAATTAACGGCAAGTATAGCCAAGCACAGTCTGTTTATAATTATGCCTGCAGTTTAATGTTCTGCACCAAATTATTTGTAGACTATCTGTAAGGCGTGCATTATCATGGCAGTGGTCTTTTTTTTTTATAATAATACGTTATACTACTTACGTAACAACTATACATAATAATAATACGTAATTATCTAATAGATAATATGTGGGAAATTATTAGGTATCTATATACTGTTATTAGCTAAAGATAGGTTTTATCATTGGGTGGCAGATATATCAACAGTTGCAGAGCCGTGGGAAAATATTGACGTGTTCCCTAAAGTTATATCCCATTGACAATTTAGCCAAAGCGTTAGGAAATTATCGTAAGTATGTAACACCGAGGACAAAAAAAAATATTTATGTGTGCCGAAGTAACAAGTGCCTGCCTGAAAAAAAAAAAAAAAAAAAAAAAAAATTTAAATATATTTACGTATCACGTATAAATTATATTTGTTCCCGTGGGTTTAATATGTTTTTATTTTGCTAAACGCCACCGCTTATACGGTAAATAGATGTTCTGCAAATACGACTTTTAGTCAGGAAAGTTAAAAAATAATTAGCCCGTCTATTCCCCTATTTGCTTTACTTTTGTCATATTAAGTGTATTCTTGGAGAAAAATCCGTGAAATGGTCAAATATAGCAATTTTTAAAGTTTGTCTATGCAGTTTTCTTAAGCGGCAAGAGAAACGTACATAGATACGGGCGCAGTTTAATCTGTGGCCTTTCTTCGCGTGCAATAAAACCCCACAGTTACAGATCTAGTTTGCACAGTACAGCGTCACGACGGAAACACTGCACGCCTGGCGCGTAGGGGCGATGAGGCACTAGGCGTGCGTGTTAGTGTCGCCCGTATCGCTCCCTCGCTTCTTAACCTTGGATGCTGGGGTCCATCCCACTCTTAACATACACGTAAAAACTACTACACACATCCACAGGTTTACCTGGAATGATGCGTCCCTTCGCCAACTCAACCCCGGGGCGTAGTTTGTTTAATTATTTTGAATCTAATTAAATGTTTTCGTTATTAATATTTTTCAGACGTGGGTATTCAGGTGTCATATAAGCGAATAATAATATAACTACACGAAGGGGATTTCTTTTCTCTTAACACCTATTTGAATTCAAAGAAGAGACAAAATTAGCAGCGCATTGTGCCTAGCCAAGCGAATCAATAAATATCCTGTGTACTTCTCTCGTGGCGACAGAAGCAACGATATTTACGCGAGACTTTCGGGATATCATACATTTTCGAACGACTTATATCCGGTACAGTAGAACACTTAAATTCAACACTTTGTAGCTCGACATTCGGTAAAACTCAACAGCTTTACAGGAGCCACGTTGGTGTAGTGGCTAGGCTGCTCGCCTCCCACCACGGCGAACCGGGCTCAATCCCCGGCCGTCTCACGCCGAATTTTCGCAAGTGGGAATCGTGCTGGACGATGCCGTTGGTCGACAGGTTCTCTCGGGGATCTCCCGTTTCTCCCACCCCCCCAGCATTCCGGCACTGCTCCACACCCTCCTCACTTCACCAACGTCGGCTCTCAAGACCTCGCTTTTCGGAGACGCCCAAATATCTTCACTCACTCAACAACTTTACAAGCTGGACGGGTCAAATGGCATGACTTATCATTCCAGCCTATTAAAAAAAAAAGGATTAAGAAAAACTATTTTTCAAAAATATAGATACGTTTTCGAACAGGAAAATGCTGCTAGTTTAGCTGTTCACATTACTGATAAAAGTAATGAGTTACTGCATTTAATTACTTTATATTTACTAGTCAAAGTTTTGTGCTTAGTGATACGTATTACTGTTCATATAATTTTTTTTTTAATATTTTGTGTTAACAACTGATAAACTGTGTTTATAGTTTGCTTCAAGTAATGAGTTCTCATTTTCCCTTAATTACGTAAAACGCAGCATTTCATCAACTCAGCTCTTTCACAGTCAACATTTAAGTCGAGTTTCCGAAATTCTGTGCTGTACCGAAAATGCCTGCAGGGAAAAGCAACACGAAGTGGTAGATTTCTATATTTCTGACTCTTTGCATGGAAAAATTCGTTTCAATTCCCCACATGTCCCAGGGGCACGCACGTCGCAGAAATCAATGACGGGACGAGCAGTTACGCGACTTAAAAAACCGATGCTGAAATTCGAGCGCTGGAGGGACTGCGTCCTTCCACAAAGGCCCTAAGGGGCTCAAAAAAAAAATCTGACCAATGAACAGAGAATAACTTTTCATAGTCCATCACCACAATAATTTTACCGCTTGCCATTTTTTGACAATCCCTTGCAGTTATTATCGCGTTAAAAATTATGACATGCACAGACACTTGGCAACGAGGAAAAAAGAAAAAATGCTGCGTCGACTATAGAGTTCAGATTTGTGCTTCCCAGGAAAAATACGACATGGAAAATAAACTTCGTAATTTCCGCGCATAAAAAAATGCGGGGAAAATTTTGTTACTTAGCCTTTGATCTCGCTATTTTATGTTAACATGTTTTCCAGTTAATGAGCTGTTGGGAGCATGGGGAAATTTTTGTTGCAAATTAAAAATATTGTAAAGTAAACAGGGATGTAGGCTATACACTACGTACACGTTGGAAGAGTGAGAAGTGAAAATAAATATAACTTCTTTGCATTTCTACCATTAAAAAACCATATTTTACAAGAAATACTTTAAAAGTTTATATTAATTTTACAGTTTGTTATATACAAATACGTTATCAGAATGAAAAAAAAAATTTTAAGCTGTCCTTCAATTTACCAAAACACTGCAATTTTATTTCTCGTCTAGGTGTTTAGAATGTAATGCAATTATTTCATTTATCTTATACTGTTTAATCTATTTGTGGTTTCTTCACACTTTTTCAATCTAATGTTTAAAATATCACTTCATGTATTACGCGTATGATTATTCACTAAATATGCTACGTATCACAAGCGATTTGTAATTGTGTTAACAAAAAAGAACCATGTTTTTGGTTAAATTTAACTTCCACGTAGGGCTATATTTTCACTTATAATTAATATGAATAAAAAAAGGGGGAAAACAGGTGTGTTAGTAATGCATAGTAATATATAGTGCTCAAACAAACTCGAATTCTGTGCGCTGTCCCTTTGGTGTAATTTTCTAGACTCGGTTAAGCTTTGTTTGCACGAGGCGGGGGGATATCCTGGAACTATAACTTAAGCGGGGCTTCAGAAGAGCTGGAATTTACCGCGAATGGACTGTTAACGCCGTAAGGTAGAAAATAAGACTGAAAAAGGGTAGAGGAACATCCACTTGGACGAGATGATCGTTGGCCGCATCAATGTCGTTAAGAGACATTCTGCCAAGAGTAAATTATACCGTCCCTCACTCTTCCCCCAGACCTCGCGAAAAAGGGGTTTGTGGAGCAATGGTTGTCCTAAACGCTACATCTGTGTATATGCTGTTCACGGTAAAATGAGCGCTTCTGAAAGCCCTGCTTGAGATCTACTTGTATAAACGTTGTGCACTCTGAATCCGAATCAGTGGGATACCACTGATTGTGGTATCCCACAGTGGAATACCACTGATTCGCAGTGAAATTCAACTACTCTAATCAGTGAAAATGGCTCAACTTAGAAACAGTGCAAAACCACTGATTGTTTCAGTGGAAAGGTTTCACTGTTTGAAATAGTGACGGGAAACAATTCCACTGATTGAATAAGTGACGGCCGCCTGCAGTTGCGAACTAATTATTTCCTTTATTGAATGGAGGAACATAATTACGTGAAATATAAATATTTATGATAGTTTACAGGTGGCCAGGATTGAACTAGCGCATCTTTCGACCCTAAGGTCGTTGCCTTGTCAACTCAACTACTCTTTTTTTTTTTTTTGCCTATGTTGTTGAACTTGTTGTTGACGTAGTGAGCTCAAGTTTGACCGACTTGTTAAATAAATTCCCAGTGCGACAAGCGAACTGAACATCTCCAGCATCGGAGGCACCGGGGAGCGAACCCGCGACCCTCCGACTACAAGTCGGCCTCCCTGCCCCCTGAGGCATGGGGGCAGGTCTGCTACCACGCCAAGTTGAAATTATGAGGGGGAAGTATACCATGTCTTATACTATCGTGGCGAAATCGTTTCGTTTGAAGTTGTAAAGCTCATACTTTTCGTTTTTGGTTTGATTGGTGCAGTTAGGATTGTTTTTGGTTTGATTGGTACAGTTAGGATTGTTTTTGGTTTGATTGGTACAGTTAGGATTGTTTTTGGTTTGATTGGTACAGTTAGGATTGTTTTTGGTTTGTTTGGTACAGTTAGGATTGTTTTTGGTTTGATTGGTACAGTTAGGATTGTTTTTGGTTTGATTGGTGCAGTTAGGATTGTTTTTGGTTTGATTGGTACAGTTAGGATTGTTTTTGGTTTGATTGGTACAGTTAGGATTGTTTTTGGTTTGATTGGTACAGTTAGGATTGTTTTTGGTTTGATTGGTACAGTTAGGATTGTTTTTTGTTTGATTGGTACAGTTAGGATTGTTTTTGGTTTGATTGGTACAGTTAGGATTGTTTTTGGTTTGGTTGGTACAGTTAGGATTGTTTTTGGTTTGATTGGTACAGTTAGGATTGTTTTTGGTTTGATTGGTACAGTTAGGATTGTTTTTTGTACTGTCTTTACTCGTTTGTTCGTTGTTACTTCACTTGTTACACGTTGCTTACGGCCTTTTTTACACGCAACCTCACTGATAAATCGGTCGAAATTAATGACAGACGGAGCAAGTTTCTCAGATGTTTCACTGGTCCATCAGTCGAAAAATAAACCACTGAGAAAACAGTGGGAAAAATGACTGAGGAATCAGTGGGAAATGTCACTGAATCAATCAGTGAAGCAAATATTGCATTTTCTCACTTGTTCATCAGTTAAATTCACTGAAGTGACTGTTGTATCATTCAGATACGTTTGACTGACTGAAACAGTGAAATTCTCACTGATTCAGATTTAGAGTGTATTCTTCCGCCTTATGTAAAATTATCATCGCCATGGACCTAATCACTTTATTCATGCGGCGGTGAATTCGTAGAATCTGAAAACAACCATAACTAGATTGTACTGTACATTGCAAATGCAATTTCTCTCCATATATTCCACTCATACTTCATTTCGAAAACAATTTTCGATGCGCGACCTGTGACCATGATTATCATAATGAAAACTTAATTGCTGGCCACTGTTTAATAACTTGGGAATTCACGCTGGCAGAGTTCGGGAAACTTGATAATTGCCAGTAATTGTTAGCAAATGACTAGTAATCAGTTCAGGATTGTTCATTTCCCCTTCATGCCGGTGACAAAATCTCGTGTGAAAAATTTTGGTGCGTTGTTTTTGTGAACGGAAAGCTGGTACAATGCGATTATCATGCGGAGCAAATTATAAGGAGGGAGTGTAATTCACTCTATTACAACACTTATTTCAATGTGCTTGTCATATCGTTGAAATCAAATTGTCAGAAAAAGGCAACTGAATGTTTCAAAACCACTAGAATGGCCATTTGTATCACGCAGTAGATACGTCTTATGATCAGTGAACCATCTAAATGTGACTTTGGAGTATTTTACATTGGGTGTAAAACTAATCAATGTACAAGTAGTATAGTCTTCACAGGGCTTTCAAAAGTCAAAATAAAAGAGACGTGCATACATTAAAAATAGCGCGTGGACATTAGTATGGTAAATTATTGTTTACTTCCAACCTTTCCGAAACCCTGCTAAAGTTAAATACTATCTTACCTGATAAATATTTCTTACTGTGCATTAATAACACACCGATTTTCTCTGTATGTATTCGTGTTAAATATAAATGATATTTAATTAATAGATAAAATATAGGTAAAATTTTGATTTAAACAAAATAAGATTCTTTTGGGTTACTAGAAGCATAAGAAGCTTGTAATACATTGCCCATTTAGGAAACAAACGAACACCACATACACGGGGTGTTTTTTTTTAAAGGTTTCGTTCAAAAAATGTGAAAAGCAGGGGTAACGGGAGATCCCCCTAGAAAACCCACCGACCAGCGGCATTGTCCGACACGATTCCCACATGCGAGAATCCGGGAGCGACGCTGCAGGGATTCGAACCCGGTTCGCCTTGGTGGAAGGCGAGGAGAAGTCTAGCCACTACACCACCGCGGCCCCTACGGTGATGGGCTCGAACCTTTTGTAGCTAGTCGAGTCTGCTGTCCCCAGAACGTAGCGAACGCAACTATAAGACGGATCTGCTTGCGGCGTAAACAGAATAAAACCGATTATAAAACCAGCGCATTATCCTTTTCAAAAATAACTTAACTACAGCACCATTATATTAATCGTCTTTATTTGGGGCAGTTAAGACGTATGTGCCTTCTCTTAGATCTTAGATTGAAACATTTTTATAATTTACACTTCTTTATTACGGTTTAGAATAAAATAAAAAATAGTGCTTACAAACTAAAAACACTGCAGAAAAACCAATAGTTGTTACTAGACATCGATGGAACAGGTAATTAATACTAAATAGTTACATGCATATTTGAGTACTGAAAATTTTTTTAATTTATGTGGTGATTATTAAGTTCAAACAAGTTCATAAAAAACTGTGGGACGCGCAGGTATTACGCCAAAAGATTCACCATATACACACAAGAATGTAGTACATTTGCACAAACGCGTAAATGCACAACTGGGACACATACGCACATACGTAACGATAGGTTCCTGTAAATCTAATTATAAAATAGAACACTTGCTTATAGGCTGTTCACGGTAAAATGAGCGAAAACCCTGCTTAAGATCTACTTGTATGCAAGTTGTGTATTCCTCCGCCTTATGTAAAATTAACATTGACACGGGCCTTCATTCATGCGTCGGTCAATTGAAACTGTCAAATTATAAGAAAACTAAAGATTTTTAATCTGTTAATTTTTACACTTTGATGCATTAAGAAAAAGCAGAAAGGGAAAGAAATAATTTAACTCATCACAAATGTTATATCTAACACTTTTTATTCGATGTAATGATATGGAACTACTTTCCCTCAATCGTTGCCAACTTTACTGGGAGCATGTCTCTCAGTGCGCCCTTTAAAATATATGCAAGCAGAGGCAGTTTATTATTTGTTTAAGGTTGATTTCGAAAGTGCTTTGAAAGTACTTAGGCCCTTATAATTCAAATGCCTGTGACAAACTCTGACAATTATAAGACTCAATACACAGACACTTTAAGCTGGAAAAGCGTCTCTAGTCTGCGTACCTGCCGTGGAACGTAAACCCCTAAATTTTCCTCGAGGGATAAGGCACAGCTGCCTTACATCCGGCACCGTAGTTAAAAAAAAAAAAAAATGTATTTATAAAAAATTTAACTCCCCTAAAACATACTTCAGGTTTGCAACAGCCAAAATCTTCGTTATGGTGATTTCCGTCACACATGTTTCAAAAATGGACAACGTTTGTTGGAGAGATTTAACAGAGAGGTCTTCAAAGCCGATGATGATTGAAGCAGGTGGAGGATAACAGGCGACCCACGAGAGAACTCGTCATGGACCAGCGGCATCGTCCAGTACGATCGCCACGTCGTAGCGTCATATGGCGGCGCTACACCACGTTAGGTAGAGCGCACTATGGATTATAGCCGGGCGGGTTTGTTTTACAAACATGTCCTAGATCCCCGGCTATATAAGAGGCCTGGAGGCCGGTGCACCCAGCCCCAGCTGGGCACGAGACTTCGACGAGTATTGAGTGTGTGTGTGTGATCGAGACTGAAGAGGAGAGCACCTACCTACCCTTGGGCAGAGAGAGTTTCCGAGGCCAACTGAAGCAGAAGATAAAGTGTGAGCATAATTCGCGTAGCGGTAGGAACCAATGCTGGTATCGAGACATTATCCCCATTTCCCCTTTTGTAATAATTAATATTGCTGGCAAGGACAGAGTTACCATATTGTAATTGAGTCATAACGTAGTCTGCTATTCTGTAATAAGTGAAAGTCTCGAGAGTTGTAAGAATTGGTATCCCGTTGTGTTCTTTTAATTATTACTTGTTGTTCATTAAATATATATTTTTATAATTCCCTCTATCGTTCAGCTCCCTATGAGCTATCCACCTAGACACCCCTTACCACCACTTAAGAGGGCACGGGACATAAATCAATGCTACTTAGGTTTATCGTATTTTACAAATTTTATGGAAGCCGATAGATAAAACAAAGAAAGGGCAACCATACAGAATAGTTTTTACTAACTACGAGAGCAAATATTTTACCTGAGTGACGTCATTCTGCCGAGATATTTCCGACGCCGTCAATTATTGTGTGTTTTCGTGGCGCAAGACATTATGCGAAATTGATACAGTAATACTGCAAAATACTTGGTCGTTAAGTTGGCAAAACCTGTCATCTAGGATTGCCATTTTTACTTTTTTCAATGTTGGTTTTCAAAAACCAGTAATAATCAATTTACGTATTTGGTGTTAATGTATGTCCCACGCCCTCTTAAGGCCAAGGGCGTAACTGTGAAGGAAGGAGAAAGTGCATTTTATAAACATGAGGCAGGGAGTTGTTTCAACACTGAAGAATCTGCGGAGCGACACAGCCGAGACTTGAACCCAACCCAGTTCGCCTCAGTGGGAGTGCTATATCACTGCGGCCCCGAAAAGTCTATTTAACTTTTCATGTTATAGTATTTTCCTGAGTACCTTCCATTGTGATTGTTCTCAATTGTGTTTGCTTTCCATGTACTTTGTTATTTTTAGATTTTTTTTTGTTTTCTGCCATCACTCATGAGCAGAATTCAGGACAGCCAGTTGCTGTAAGAGGGACTCGCATTGCCCAAACCCCGGTAAGGAGGAATCCCTTCTATAGACCATTCACGGTAAAGTGAGCACTTTTGATGCCCTAGTTACTTTTTTCTTTCAACTAATTTATATATTTCCACCACTTGTTAATGTAAGCCCTGCCATGCGAGTAATAAACGCAGTGTATACATTCACCGTACTCAAGAACAAAAATCCGAGGCCGCAATGAAATATATTTATTGGTTATTATGTCTCATTTCATCGTGAACGGCCTATACCAGACAGGGAATCCGGCCATGTTGCGCCATGCGTCGCCGATATGAGGGCAATGCAGAGTGGCGGAAGGCGTCTTTGTCCACGTGACGCCGACTGAGATGGACGTCGCTAGAAGCTTGCCGTGCTGACCGCCGTAATGCCGGAATCGCATAGCCCCGACCAACACACGACACGATAAAAAAACGCAACCACGACACATTTCAATGTGACTACTTGAATTTGCAGCACGACCGACACCACGCTCTCGGCATTTAACCTGACTACTTAGAAAGCGCTGATGGTAGTTTCAAAGGCGGTGGACAAGAGGGAAATTCTCGTTTACAAGTTGCCTGTTGTTTTGAACACGATTAAAGCCCAAAAATATTAGCAGCTGTGTTCCGAATATTGTTTTAAGTTACAATATAGGTGCTGATTTCGATACGTCTTGAAACGAACTTTCATAATTAGCAGTTCGTCAGGAAAAGAATAGGTCGGTAAGTTGAAACACATGGTATTGGAGTTTGCAATGAATTATTTTTGTACTGAGGCACTGCACACCAATAAGTAAATATTATTGTGTCGCTGCGTATGTTTCCCATCGTAGGGAAAGATTGGAGAGATTGTCATACAATTCTATTTTGCAATGTTGTACACTCTGCGCGTCGTGTCGCACAACACGACGAAGAATTGAAATCCTTTCTAATCCAAAATTGCTGGTCGGACGACAGAATGGGACGTGTCTTGCGCGTCGGGGCGATGTGATTCCGGCATTACTCGGCACGCTTCATCGCCCTTCGGATACTTCTCAAGGTGGGGCAGTACAATAGACTAACGTGGCTCTCCGTAAGGTAGTTGATGTAGTTAAATTAACAATGCTCCCCCGACCTTATAGTATTCTATGTACTCTCCAGATGTTTAGCCATGTAGTAACCTATAGCTTCTTATATTTACTTACCCCAGTTGCTCCACCATCATGAGATCCCCTCTAATTTAAGTACGGTTTGACCACACTATAAACCAAACTAGAACACTATGTCTTAACGCCTGCTAGATGCCCCGTTGCTTGACAATTCTTTGTCATTCTGACGTGTGGATTTTGTGTCTGTGGTGTCGTGAAGTGAATAATTCCTTAAGGTAAGACTGATGCATTATGGGGTAGCAAGGCGGAAACGGCATGTAACCAGCAGGGTAATCCATTTCGACGCTATTAACTTTGCGACTGCGATTGACATAAATGTGGCCTCGTTCGGTCGGGTGTACGACCACTATGCGAGCATGACCTTGAATCGTTGCCGCGAATCTTCCAGGTTCGGGTGAGGGTTCACGGCGACTGGCGACAATTTTGGACGCGGGTGAAATATTTACGAGCAATGCGGTACATCTCGCGGCTCCGATTCGTCGGCGCGTTTATTTTGTTTGCAAACCGGAAGAGCTCGTACATATCTGTCGACATAAGTCATGATAGCATAAGGTTCATTTCGTTACGTTCGTTTCATTCCTAAATCCCAAAGGAAATAGTACCAACCAACGCAGACATATTTTTTATGTAAACCCGAGGGCTACGTCCTCACAGAAATACTCTGCAATTATTTTTCGTTATTTTTATTTGCTTAGTATAGACGATGAGCACAACGTATTCAAACATTAGTACAGGTTGTAAACAGTAAAATGAGCACTTTTGAAAGCTCTGAACTACTTGTACGCTAACTGTGTATCCTCCCGCCTTATGTAAAACCAACATTGCCGTGGATCTGTTCACTTTGTTTACAAATTTGCTAATTCTTACACTTAAATACATTAAAAAAATCGGAAAGAAAATAAATCATTATAGTACTGAAAATGTTTACCAAACGCTTTTAATTAAATGATGAGATATAGAACTACTTCCCCTGCACTGTTACCAACTTTACTGGGGCCATGTCAATACGTGTTCCCGTTAAAAATACGTGCAGGTCGGGAGTGACATTTTTCAACGGTTGGTTTCAAAAGTGCTCACTTTGCCGTGAACGGCCTTTAGTAGAAATACTATAGCTATACAATTAAAATCCAAGGATGATAGTAAATTTTCCATAAATTTATTTTATGAAGAGCAACCACTTATAAAATTGTTTTTGTTATGATACCAGCCAATCGCATAGGCTACAGAAAATTAGTGTTGGTTTCCGACAGCCTACAACATAGATTGTATAGTCCATTCGCAGTTACTTCCAACTTTTCCGACGCCCTGCTGAAGTTCTACTTCCTGGATATTCTTCCGCCCATACAAGCAAAGCTTAACCAATTCTATAAATTACACCGAAGGATAACGCACCATACCCGTGCGCTCTCAGTGTAATATTTTGCAAAATAGCTATTTCTGACTAGGCATTGCCAACTCACCTATTTTATTTATGTTTTTATTAATGTTAATTATAAATTAATTATCATCATTTGTACATAGAATAAAAATAAATGTTCAATTTAACCAAAAATAAGATGCTTTTATTCTAAGACAAGTATAAAAAGCTCGTGATACACGACATATATAGGAAACAACCAAGTACGGCATATATGGGGTGATTTTTTTAAAGGTTTAACGTAAACAATTGGGTTTGTCTGTGTTGGGGACACGGCCGTTTGTTTTGCGTGAATACGTCTACGCTGACGCGCTCGGACGCCTTGGTGTTTATTTTACGTTCCCGGCACCGCTTCACTCGATCATATGGAGTTTTATGGGTATCACTGGATTGCTTTTGAGATGCTCTTTCCAACCGTATACGGTTTCTGTATTTCGACTTGGCTTTATGACGAGTATAGGCCGAAATTGTGTTAGGTTTTATTAACTTTTTACATTAAAAGCATACAATTTTACAGGAACCCCGCCACACAAATGTTGTTATGCACGTAATCGATTGATCTTGGCGAGAGCTGTCGATTGAAACTCAAACGAGCGTCGTAGCTTCTCCTAGTCAAAAGTTATACTACGCGGAATTTATGAGACGCGGTGAAACGAACTCAAAATTGCGCCCCCCCCCCCCCTCCCGTGTCAAGCGCGATACTTTGCAATCCTCACTCAACGTAACATATTCTTTGATCTTTTGGCAATCGAGTGATGTAATAGCATTTCGAATGTAGACGATAGATTCAGAGCTGCAATGCCAAACTGTAGCCCCAGATTTTGTTATCATCGGAATTTTATGGTTGAAAATTTAAAGACGTATTCACGTCAAAAGTGTGAATAAACAGCGAATAGACTATAATTTAACTTATGCTGTATCGTGGGCCTGGATAAACGAGAACGTTATGAATATTACGTTAAGATTGGAAAGCCAGTCCCATATTCACCCCCGAGATTGTAGCTCACACTTCCAATTCCAAGTTTCTGTGAAAAACCTATAAAAATACGTTTACAGGGAGAATTCTGACGCCCGAAGATGCCACCTAAGTTTCCTCTAGGTGTCATATTTCAAGACACGAATATTTTCAGGAGCAGGCCAATGTGTCTGTAAATGGTTTATTTCCCGTTTTTTTTTGCACTCGGGACGTTTATCATTCTTTCTGCCCTTCTCTGGTCCTTCTTCCACGCGGCAAAAGGGCGGGCGAAACACGAAATAGGCCGTTATATAAGTGGCGGTCTACCTACCCTCTTCCATCCACCCCCCCTTTTTTTTCCAATCGCTAAACCAAAATTTCGCTTTCCAGCCCTCCACGGAGAAGCAAAAAAGAAAAAGGTTCTCGAGCATTGGACGCCCGTAGACCCAAGAATTTGGCGTGTTTATTTCCTCTGTATGCTGTGTGCATGAAGATAACAGCCGCCCCTATCAGTAAGAATCAGTCTTCGCAAATGCGTTACGTAGGGAAATAGATTTTGCTGATGCGCCAATAACGGCTGTATCGCCCAACAACAGCGTCGGTTGTGCAGGGGAAAATAATCTACATAAGCAAACATGTAATCGGTGGCGGAAACCAACTTTCAGAAAGTCCTTAAGGCGTTATTGCACAGCATGGAATTAATGTAGCTGGAGCTGCAAAAGTTTGCGCAACAATACATGTTTGCATGCTTGCTGTAAATAATACCTGTGTGAATAAATTAGAAATCAAATTTAGTTCTTTTGTTATTATTATTAAGACATCATCCCCTCACGAATTCCGATACGCCTCTCAGGCATCCATGTAACAGTATATGCTTTGTTTGAGAATTGGCAACGTTTCTAGCGCCAAACGTATTTTCTCTTTGCCTATAAAAAAAAAAAGAAAAAAAAAAGAAAGCTATTAATTCAAGCATCTCCTGTTGGTTGAGCTAAACTGACATCATCAAGTTGGGAATATCGATCAGAGAAGTGCTTATTGCTTTTTATATATTAGGTTGGTGTCTACATAGATCAAGTGACATGGATATTAACTTCACTGAACATCAATCAAGCTATTCACACTTTTAAGATCCAGAAATATAACATTTATTATTGAATATCTGATTAATCGAATATTTTGCACGAATATCCTTTACATAAATAAATTTAATGTTCATTGGTGACACATTGGTATATTTAGGTTTGGTTGCGTTGATTTAGATAAGTATTTTGAATGGCATAATTTTCATAAATACTTTCTAATTTTTGTATTTAAATATACTAATTTCCAAAAGTATTTGTAAAAAGAATAAGATAATTTTGATTTTCAATAATGATTTATTTTTATTTGTAAGCCAGGCTTTAAAATTACGAGTTTCTTTTTTTGCCACAGTTTGAGCTTAATGAATATTCACCATTCTTCGCTATCTGAATTTATATCCAAAAGAATAGCTGGAAAAACTGTGAATATAACCTTCAAGTGTGTTGTATCTCACAATTTTATTTGAAAAATAAACAAAAGATCCGCTATCACAGTTAACAAAACCAACTTTCATTTTTCAGTTTTTAGCTGCTTTTAAATTCTCTGCCATTCTACTATTTTTTTTCGCTCTTTTCGCCTAATTAAGTGGACCTTGTCAATACTCCGCCCTATATTTGAGCTTGGGACAAACAAATAGTCTGCAAGGCGTGGTCGTGGCCAATTATCTGGCAACCGAGAGACCATTATAAGTAGGCAAAAACTGATAAATGAACTGTACGAGGGCCGTGAATGCAGTGGGAGATGAAACACCGATGTATTGTTCACATTGTCGAGCATTCCACAAGAGTACGCCCCATAAATAACTTAATTTCACCTATCACTGACTGAGAAATATGGAAATTTCTTACTGTTGAAACGGGTTATCTGCTATTATTTATTCAGATTCTTTGTACTCGGCCAGTGTTAGAATTTTATTGAAAACATTCTGATGTTTGGAAAATGCTTGGCATGACACTTACATGTGACATTATATTATCATCCACATTCATTATGGCTGAAACTATTTATTGTACTTATTTTGGACTTCATTCCACTGCACTTACTCATCTAGGGATGTTTAGATTTTAATGTTATTTCGATTTCTGATGGGGGAAAAAAATTTATACTGACAACACATATGCAGAAACGAAATATCAATACCGTGGTTATATTTTTTGTGTCAGTGTTGGAGTTTTAGATATCAGATTATGTGTAGTAACGAGATAAAGAAAAACATACACTATGAAACCACATAAGTTTTTATTGGCGGGTAGTTCCTCAGGGAAGGTAAATCATAATTTTTACTTGACTAATTTCATGTGTAAACAACTGCGTTTAAAATTAAACATGTGAAATGTGTGATCTTAAACAAAAATTTAATATAATTCGTGAGTGAGATCTGAGCAGGGCTTATAATCTGTGTTGCTCAGTGCCAATGGACGCAAGGAGAAGAAGACAATGAATCAGGGGTGGAGTGCAGTAGTGTGCGTAACGGGAGTACTCTGAGAAAAACACTTCAGCAACGTCCGCTCCGTTTCCAAACGCAGAAATTCGGATTTGTGGCGCCTAGAATCGAACCAGGTTCACTATTGAGGAAGGCGAGTCGTCTAACCACTGTAACACAGTGGCCATTTTTTATTTTGTTTTCTGCAAGGAGGTTGCTGCATCCTATCAGGCGTCCTTCTTTAATAATTGTTACAATATCTGTAGCAACAGGACTTACTTAAAACACGTGTTCATAATTTTCTTCCAAACCGGTACCTGACTTGCAGTTGTGTGGCAAATAGATTTGTGGGTATTGTAGTGGAGAGTAAGGGGTGATGAAATAAAAATAATTTTTTTTTTATATAAGATGATGATAGTGTGAAAACATAACACAAAGGTGAATGTACAACTAAATTAAATTATAGCAATTTAAATATGTCATGGGCGCCTTCACAAATGAATAGATGAGGAATATTAACATCAGAAACGTTTCCAAGCAAACACAAGTCATTATAAGGGCTCATCTTAAACAACCTCTTTAAAACTAGCGGTCATTCAATTGTATTCTTCTGAAGAACTAGTGCATCTCAACTAAACACTCTACATAAAAAAGAACATCAGGCAATTAAAATATTCTACCGTTTTAATAAGAAGGCACAAACTATTTCTATTTAAAAATGACAGGTTTCATATTAAAAAATATTCAATGATTAAACGAGCAAAGCGATTATTATAACTGCTGCCAGTTGTGTAACATAAATGAAATGAGTTTATAGTTTCGATGGCTTGAAAAACAATTACTATTTTCCTCACACATATTCATCCGTTCGCATGATTGCGAAATCATGTGCAACTGTCACTTTAATAATCTTGCACTGTTTCTTGGAAATTGCTTGTAAATTAGATATGTAGGTGTCCGACCCGCCATAGCTCAGTCCTTTTTAGATTCACGATATCTTTACCCAAGTCTCTAGGCTCTAGGTATTTGATTAGCTTGCTACTATACTTTGAAACACATTCTTGGCTTTAAGCTGATACAGCATTCAAAATAGGATGTTGCAATCTTACATTAATTTGCGACGACTAGTAGACTAGAAGTTCTCGGTGCCTTGGAAGCGCAGGGAACCAGAGCAGTTCTGAATAGGATTCAGGCGGACTCCCCGGTCCATCTCGTCGCCATCTAAGTAGAGGCCGTTCTCAGCAGTGGAACGGAACTCCAGGCCGATGAGACATCATCCTTTTAATCAGTTTGTCGCTCTCCTTCTCCGCCGTGTAAACTACCTCGTCCATTCGTGGAGCCATCATCTCCAGAACGTAATAACTTTTTACTTCTCCAGCCAAAACGTTCTACTCCAAAAATGTTCCAAACCAACTCAAAGACAAAAGCTCCACTTAGCAACCATTCGTGAGATCGGCATTTTATATGGTCATAATATTGTTCTCCATGTCGACACGAAGTGTATGAGAAATTTAATAGGAATTCATCAGCTTGTATGTGCGTTGCAAACAAATCAAACATTTAGTTAAAAACACACGGTAGAGTGTGGATAAACCATGCAGTTTCACATAAACGTCTTACAACGAAGTTCCTTTCGTGACATAGCCTTAATAAAATCATGTTTTAAATTGAAAACATACATGGATGGACATTTTAAGGATACGTTAATTTATGCTGAAACAAGTAAGATAAATGAATAATGAGTGAGATGATAAGTGAGGAACAACTGTATGGGAAATCCTTACAGTATTGACTGAAATGTTCGAGTTTAAATAGCATGATAATATTTGTTCTTATGAGAGAATGAAAACATTGAATTTACAACTCACTGTAATTTCGCGTGTAAAGGCTGTTCACGATAAAGTGAGCACTTTTGAAATCAACCTTAGAAAAATGTCACTGCCGCTGCCTGCATATAAGTCAACGGGCACTCTGAGTTACATGTGCCCAGTAAAGTTGGTAACGATAGTAGTTCCGTATTTTAACGTCGAATAAAAAGTGTTAGGTGTCCATTTGTGATAACTTAACTTGCATTTTTTTTTAAATGCATCGATGCGTAAAAATGAGCAGATGGGTAGAATATTGACTGTTCTAACAATTTCACAGTTTCACTTGACCGAAGCATGAATATAGTGATGAAGCCCATGGCAATGTTAATTTTACAAGGCGAAAGAATACTCAACGTGTATACAAGTAGATCTTGAGCAGGGTTTTCCAGAAGTGCTCATTTTACCGTGAACCGCCTATAATGAAAGTCCCATCGATAACGTTCAATAATTTTAAGCCTGACCCATATTCACGCTGTAACTACAGTGAATACACAGAGATCGGTTATAAACCAGAAGTGGCCTAGGACTCGTTAGGTGCGAGGACAGTGATGACCCTACATTAAGAGCGTTGGCAAAGATAAACATTTGTTATTTTATATGTATTGGTAGCACATACTGTTCAACTGTTAGATATAATCACTAATTACAATTTTGGCGCAAACAGCTGTTTAACGCTCGTTAACGTTTATAACATGCGTTTATTCGTTCATCGTTCATCGTTCAACCCATATTTCTCCTATGGTGAGCTTTATTAAAAAAAAGAACAGCTTTTATAAAATTTTCTCTAAGGACTCTCCAAAATTAAATTCTTGTATTTTTATTAATCTTTCCTTCTATTGCAATATTAAACTAATTAAATATTTTTTCGAATACTTTTGCTTTCATTAATGTAGGAGTATTCTCGAATTTTATAATCCTCTGCAATTTGTTTTAACTCCGAAACTTTCTTGTTTTCTATATCTGGTAATGGTTTCTCTAATATTAGTTAATAATTTTTTATTAGTTCTATTAGTTCTTCTCTTCGATAATTATAGTATTTTGCTATCTTTAACATCTTTGCTAAATTTCGAAGTTGTTTAACATTTAGAGCCTCTATATCCGAATCTTCTGGATATAATAATCTTTTGGATTCTGGGAGATTATTTTGTACTGTGTCTATGCACTCCATTAAAACATGTTTCCTTTTGTAAGAATAGCCTCTAATGATTAAATTCTTTGCTATTTCTCTCAATTCTAAATAATCATTTTCGAGAAGAACTTCATTAAAAATTTCGTAAATTTTATAGTTTTTAGAGAAAATATAAAGCTCTCTTGTAACTCTCTTATCTCGCTTAAATTGTTTCCCATTTATTAGTTTTTAGTTTTTATAAAAAGATTAATTTTTGTGAGGGCACCGAAATGCATACCAACTATTTCTGCTGTATTTCTCAATAAATCCGGCCTATATTCTTTAATTTTATATAACAATCTATAAATGGAAAAAAAAGTTGAATTTTTGTTAGTGCCCCGAATAGACGCTACTTAAGGATATACAAAAAAAAAGTAAAGAGAAGATAAAATAATTATAAGTGGTTTAATAGTGCACTATATTATCCTCCTGTAGAAATAAGGGCAGCCACTACCTATTTTATCAACCATGCACCTAGTGTCTTCTTCGTCTTCTGCATTATTCTCTTCTTCCTTGAAACAATTACTAATAGCATACAGAATTCTTCCAGTATATTTCGATCTAGTAGGCTTATCTAAGTCAATTAATTCTAGAAATGCATATTTTCCCTTATCGTAAACTGTAATTTTAGCACAACCATTCTTAAGTATAATTATATTCAAACAATCTACTTGGTACTCCTCTTATAGCAAATTATTCAAATTTTCTCTGGTATCTTGGTAATGTTTCTTATTGCTGTAGAGCAAAGCTAAAAGTTTGGAGTTAAGATCTTGGTTATCCATTTATTAAACATAAAAAATTTACTTAAACATAAAAAATTACGTAAAATATTCTATCTTTTAAAGTTTCTTTATTTTAAAATATTTTTTTTAGCAATTAAATGTAAACGTTAACGGTTCCCAAATGTATTGTACCTTGGGAAAAAGATGTGAAGGTGTGTATAAGTAAAAATACAATAGAAAGAGAATTTTGGTTATTGTTATATAGTTACTTAGGCTATAATGTGTACCGTATTTATCCACCAGAGGATGGAAAATTAATTCGTCCTATATATGTTTTTGGAAAATATTATATAAAAAATATATCGAAAGTTTAGTTGGCATTAATAGCAGCTATCCAGTAGAGATGATAAATTACTTTAAAGAAAATAATTTGTATTTATACCAGAAAATTATCCTGTTAGAAATGTTAATGTATAAAAAATTAAGCAATAAATACTAATATCTCTTTATTTTTAGTTGGACGAGTTTTCATCCTATCTATCACAACTTTAATCTTATAATTTAAATCTACTTTTTTTTCTTGTATTTATTTCTCCAGCCAATAATTTGAACAAAAACAAACTTGTTTGTTTTCGAATTAAAAAATATATCTTTCCTTTCCACGATAAGTTTTAACGGAAATGTTGGAAATAATTAAATCTAATCAGTCTTGTAAAGTGTCTAATCTTTTACAATCTTTTATTTGTACTTCCAAGTTATATCTCCCATTTTTAAATATTTTCGATTATTTCTTTATATTCTTCTTTGTAAAATAAACTTTCTTTGTCTTCGGAAATATTTAGTGTTTTTATGTTGTCTATTTTTTGGAAAAGAGTTCCCATTATATGTTGTTACGCCATTTGTTTTTATATCCATAAATGGATCTTCTTTTGGATAATAGAAAATTACTAATGCATGTCAACAACTATTATATGTAATACATATAAACCCTTTTTTTTTGTAGAAGATTTCTAGCATCCTTAATTTCTATAAATTTATTCTTAATATAACCCCTAACAATATAAAAAGATTTAATTCCATTTTGCTCTGCTAAAACACCTACATGTGTAAATTTGCCTTTATCTTTTACAACAAAAGCGTAGATTTTCTATACGCCATTTGTATCGAAATCTATCAACCGTCGTTAAAAATAATTTATTAACTCTTCTCCTTTTTCTTTAATTTTTTGCTCCTTCTCAAATAGACTTTTATATTCCTCTTTTAATGCAACAGTATTATCCAAATATTCTAACTTTCTTTCCAGTATACTTAAATTGTCTAATTCTTGTAATATTTTTTGGCAGATTTTAGAAAAGCATTATTAAAATAATTTATTTCTTTAATTGTATATGGAGAAAGTTTGCGGGAAATATTTATTCTTTTTCTAGATACAAACGGAATAATATTTGTAGTTTTTATTAAACCGAATTATTCTATATTTATATCCTTAGGGATGGTAGAAAATAAACCATTAGAATTAGAAAAATATGTTTCTCCAGATTTTATAAAATATTTTTGGTTTATAGAGATTATATTCTTTGTTTCTTATAAAATTTATATATAGTTAATTGGCAAAAAATTAAAACTAAATGCAAATAAAACATAATTAATTAATTAAATCCTGTTTTATAGTTTTTCTGGTAATGTAACTTCTATGCCTGTTAACTTATATAAATTTTTTATTTTCTCAATAAACATATTGCAGAAGATTATTTAAAACAAGACAACAACTATTCTGTAAAGAATCTGATAATTTTTCCCACATTTTAGATAGGGGAACAGAATAAAAAGGAGCTTTCTCGAAATATTTTCCATTATTTTTGATTAATTTTATACTGTCTTTTAATGGATCGAATTCTTGTTCTTCTTTTATAAATTGTTGCTTCCAATCTTGTAATTTCATTTTCTTTAGCTAGCGTAGAAGCAAATGTTTCTTTTAATTTTCTATCTGGACAATTTAGAAAATCTATAGAATGGTTGCCAAGTTGCTTGTTTACTCCGGGACTTGTTATTTGGCATATAAATTTTTTGTTGATCTTAACTCTAGAATTAGAATTTATCCATGTTAAACAATATTTTCCAACAGAATTAATATTATTAACTATTACATTACATTCTTTTTTATGTTCTCCTTCCATGCAAAAATAAAAATTATCTACTAAAAATTTGATCATCTGTACATTATTAAAAATTCCTGCAAAATCTTGTGTTATATCCAAATCCAATAAATAATAATGTTCTTTCCTAAGTTCTTTGAAAATTTCGGGTAACTCTGTTAATAATTTTCTAACTTTATATATGCTAACTCTATTTTGTAAGGAATGGCAATTAGGTTTATATTTTTTGTCTAATAATTTCTATATCTGTGCTAATAATTTCTTTAACACCATTGATTGTTCTAATGTTGGAATCTAGTAAGTATGGAATTTTCGCTTTAACACCATGTCTTGCCAAATTAGATTTAGAAAATCTAGATCTTAAAGAACTGTTAAAACTTACACAAGCTTGTTTTTACAAAGAAATTTCTTATTTTTCATTTCTCCTTCACAATCTCAAAAATCTGTAATTTTAGAAACCATAATGCTATCGCAAAAATGTACTTTTGTTGGTTTTAATTCTTCTAATTTTTGTTCTCCGTCTGTGTAGATAATATCTCCGATATTTGTTACAAGATTATTATTATTTAAGTCTTCTGTTAAGAGCCATAATCCAAATATTTCGTTGGTTGGTTTAATTTTATTTCCTAGCAACTCTGTAATAGAACATTTGGCTGTAGGCATCTTAGTTTCGCTCTCCATTTAAGAGTACATAAACTTATATACACTTCAAAAAAGTAGTAGAATCTATTTTGGTAAAACTTGGCAAAATTAGATAAAAACTTGGAAAACTGAAAAAGTGGTTGAAACTGGGGTGGTTGTAAGTATAGGGCAGTATTTTTATATTCTATCTGATGTTTTCTAAGTGGCACAAATTGACACAGTATCTTTGGCAAAATGGAAAATTTTGCTTGATTTTGGCTTTAATTTATATGGTTTTCGAGGAAGATTGCTTGTTTTGGAGAGCTCCTGTTTTAAATTTTTAGAGCCTAAATTTAGCCTCAAAAACCTTGATGTTGGAGTAAGAAAGCTCGATATTTCGATGAAAATAAAGAGTGAGCCAGCACTCCCTCTATATATCTACTCTCGCAGTCCATGTCAATTGGAAATGCGATTACCTCTTACGCATCTCGTTTCGCAAATTTTTTTAGGAAAAAGAAACTATTAATGACCATTATATCTGCCAGTCAGTATCATTAGTTTCCTTTTAGAATGATGAGCTGTAAGTACATACCGGGATTCTATCGAGTATGTTATTTTTACATCAGCGAATGTTTCGTGTTCCATTTTACTGAACACGCGTTCGATTTTACATTAATGACTTTACGACGCTTTGCACGCACAGTTGTGAAACTCTGTACAGGATGTTCACGGTAAAGGGAGGGCTTTTAACGACCTAGCTACTTTTTCCTATCGGCCATATTTTATGCTTCCACCACTTTTTAAAAATAAATTGCCACTTTAAGTAACAAATATAGTGTATATATTTCACCGTAATCGAAAGTTAATGTCAAAGGCTACAATAAAAAATATGGTTTTTTATTATTATTCCAAATGAGAGGGCTTCAAAAAGTGCTCACTTTACCGCGAATAGCCTATAAGAACAAAAACATTTTTTTTTTCTGTACACCCGTGTTCCAATAGAACTGACACTCAGGAGCGTCCACTCCACACTCAGTTGCGTTGACTCGCTGAAGGCTAGGGATTTTCCAACATAATTTAACCACGTATAAATCCAAATGTTAAGCGCATTAAAAAAAAAAAAAAAAACTCGCATTAACGCTAGAGATAAAATGGGAGGAGATATTTTGTTTTGTTTTACAGGGGTATCGTTATAAAAGTTAGCTGCAAAAGGAATTTTCGTCCTGATATAAAAGCGACAAAGCGCACGCGGGGAGCAAAAACGAAATGTTTAGACTGGGATAATGGGGGCTACCGCAGTCTCGTTTGCGATCCCGTTAGATGTTAGCGGCGTGGAAACAAGGGATTAGACAGAATCCGCAACTCACTAGCTCTGCGTTACAATTCTCCAACGAACAGCTCTGAGGCGGTTTCCCCAGCTACCAACGATCGTATTGTATAACTCCAACAAAGCTTCCGTGCGCGCATATCCAATTAACTCAGAATATGACCTGGTACAAAAAACGGCCATAAATACCTGCTAGTGAGCGGTTATTAGTCATGTATTATGACAGGAAGTCAAAGTATTTCTGTTCAGCTAATTTGAGGAGTATTGTTTCAATTTAATGATTACTAATATGCAGGTTCGTAAGTGAAACAATGATGTATGGGTCGGGAGAAAGGCTACCAAAGAAATATTCGCTTAATGTATTGTTATGGTGGCCAAAAAATGTATTTAACTTCTCCAACAAAATATTCTGTTGAATTGTAGACAAAACTTGTTAAGCAACAAAATTAATTTTGTTCATATAACAAATTACATACTTGAATACGCAACACTTCCGCGTCACACCAAAAATAAAGAATATTGTCAAAAATATTTTGTTGAATCAACTGTACGTATTTGTTAGGCCACTCATTTGATTGCCTTCGTTAGAAAATACAGCTCGAGAGTTTGTTTGTAACTTCCGTGACGATTAGAATAGTAACTGTGTTTATTAGTGGATTTATTGGTGCTTAGTAATCATATAAACATCCTAGTAAAACAAGTTCAATAGGAAATTGAAAAGTAAAGCTGAAAAACTTTAAATACTTATTTGCGTACATTGCTCAGTATTTCGAATGCATGTATTTAAAAACATTCCTATTTCATCAATAATTCCTTTAGCTGATGTTACTAAGATGTAGCTCTCCAACGTAGGTGATATAGGTTAAAAACTTGGCCGACCTTCCAATTTGATATATTATCCGAAACTGTTTAAATTACGTACAGTCAAAAAACTATTTTAGTTGCACCAACCAAATCTTTGTTTGGGGCAACCAAACGGGAGCAAAAAAATAATTTGATTTCAACAACAGAATATTTTACCTCCTCTATACAATAAATCTGGTCGCGCCAAACAAACAGTCCGGTACAACAAAACACCTTGTCTCCCGAGAACGCATTGTTGACAGCCGCCCAAATCTCTCTCTACGAAACCATTTTCCTCAGTGCTCGCTTCCATGTTTATAATCGAAAAAAAAATAATTTTACGCAGTTTATTGCTTACAAATACTACGTAGCTCAAGTAATAAATTAAAATATAGAGTTAAACCTTTTGGTGAATTTGGTTAAAATAAAAAAATAAACACCAAGCGCCTACAAATGAAAATTCCAATAGGTGGTATCGGCTGTCGAGACCACTCTGTTAAGAGCAGCCCAAATCTCTTCACTCACTCACTCCAATAGGTGCTGATAAAAAAAATTCTCGAATTAATTGATAAATAACGGTTTTGTGGCCAGTCGTTCTAGGAAATCCACCCAAAGATTGATATACATAAATTAGTCAACAAGAAACCGAAAAAGAAAATTTAGGGGAAATGGATGACTGCAAATATAGGTTCGAATTGTTACAGTGTCGATGACTTAGAATGAAAACCTAGTATCTCACATCTCGGGAAAATTTTTGATCTTTTGGTTTTAAAGCCTGGCATATATCAGTTTGCACACCTGCAAATAAATAAAATATAGGCATATTTTCATTTGGCGCATTACAAAATGTAAGAAAAAAGTTTCCAAACAAAACATTAAAAAATAATTTTCGCCAAATAGTAAGATACGAGGTTTTCATTTTAAGTCATCGATATGCAAAACTAAGAAATGTGAGGTAGCTATAAAAGCAGCGGTTTCGCTATCCATTTTGACTTGTTACGAAGGGGAAATTTTCATTTTAGAGGAAGGATGACTTCGAACAAAGTATATATTTGCACAGTCGCTTAGTTACGTATGTTTCTGAGTACAGCAATGAGTGTGTAAATATGGATAAAATGCAAATGCAGATAGAGTAGCTAACAAATTTACATCGCAGGTAATCCAGAATGAATGGGTGGTGCAAGGAGAACTTTATTCCTCATATTTTCCAACTATTTTCAAGGTCGAGTAAACAATTTGACTATTATTGGTCAAGATTTATCCAGTAAAAGTTATCGTGCACCCGAACCATTGTTTTCCGTACATTTGATTCATAATACAGATAATTAGTAGAGGCTGGATAGTTCTACCCCACTTTTGAATAATCGGATTGACTTAATATCAAAATGGTTAATCCTTAATCAGATCTTAATCCGATGAAAAATTGTTGATCCGATCTTAATCTGATAAAAAAATTTTTGTTAATCCTTAATTTGATCCTAATCCGATCGATTTTTTTAAATTCTGATAAGAGAAAATTTAATTGAACTTTGATTGATTGATCCAATTAATTGAATTAAATAATCAATCAAAAATTGTTGTGTATAATTGTACTTTACTTTCTTTTATTTCTTTCTTTGATGGGGGGTGGGGAGCAGCTCTGGTAGATAAAGTCAGCATGAAGGCTGGCACTCGACTAAGGTTTGATGTGTTCGAGACAGGGGGTGTGTGTCTATATATATATATATATATATATATATATATATATATATATATATTGATTTTGTGCAAGAGTGGCATAAGTGTTTCTTGGGTTTGGAATGGGATATTGCTCGTAGACAGTGTTGTGAGATAGACGACTTTGAAAGATACTATTATTCCGAATGAATAACAGTACTGATGTGATACACGAAATACATTTTTAAGTCTTTAAAGGAATATAACGGAAATATATTTCAAACGAGTTCTACCTATCAATATAAATAAATAACGAGGGAGAGAAGTATAACGAACACAACTACGTGAATAACCTGGTGTCGACAAGTGCTACCTCACTAAACGATCACAACTATGTGAGTATCCTGTATGAAATTTATTAACGAGCTACAACAAAGCATATATGTTCCTATAAATTAAACTGCAGTCTTCCTAAACACAATAACAAGGTATTTGAAAACACTTAAAAAAAAATTACACTACTTGATACCTCCGATTTCTACACATACCTGACATGAGTTTAAAATACATCCGTCCACCTGTGAGACTGGTGAGGAACTTCTGAATACGGAATACACACATTAAAATTAATTAATTTACTAATATGCATAAAAAAGAAAACGTTTAACAGTTAGTGATTTTAACATACGTCGATTCGCTCAGGAGGTAGCTGCAGTACTGACTTGAATGTACCACTTACGTCGAGTTATAAGCTGTACGAGGTGTTGAGAGCAAACAGAACCTATGTGTGCATCGGCCTATGTTTGATTATAGACTGAGCTGAAAAATACTTAATGAAATCGTACAAGCACCTCTCCCAAAACACGTCTGGTAGGCTGTGATGTCGGTCAATGAATGAGACGTGAAGTTTGTGGCCTAGTTGAAATTACAACAAAACTCGGAAACATTTTTAATAATTATGAAATAGCAGTTAAATGAAAAGAGACTTGAATACACTATGTTCTACAACAGACAACTAATCGATTGGATACACTACAACTTTTCACAATACGTAACGATTTAGCACTTCCAGTTAACACGGACAAATAAAGATTTCGAAATTTGCATTCTTAATTATAAAAATTAAATTTTAAACAAGAAACATACACATGCGCGAACGTCTCCCTTTCATTTGTACACGTACCTTAAATGATTTTAAAACATGTCTGTTCGATGTGGAGTCTGATGTATGAATAAGTTGAGCATAGCACTTACGTCGTCTTATAAGCTGTGAGAGTCGAGGACCTTATTATAGACATGGAGCGTTGTTGGTGTCTGACAGACAACTGAGTTGAAATTACGGGAAAATCTTGGACTGTATGAACAGATCAACAAAATGCTACAAGCATACGGAATATATTGGTTGATTGTAGTTGTATTACTAGTTTCATCATTAGGCAAGCAAGTGGACATGGGTTTCAGGCAACTTTCAACATAGCAATAGGCAACGAAACCCAATCTCTGCTGTTTGCTGTAATATTTAAATTCCAAGAACCTATCATTCCCAGTAGGGAAAGTACTGCGAACAGTTTTTTATTTCTGGCAAAGAAAAGTGCGACTTGCGAATTTATCCTCAGTTCTAAAATACTGGAGACAACGGTCGCAAACCAATTTCTTGTTGGCTCTCTTACCCAGCTGACTACCAACCAGTTGGGACAAATTTCTAATGCAAACAAAATGCAAATGAGTGGCATTTCTACTAGCGCGAATCGCCAAAATATTCACATGCTTGTCGTGACATAGAGGAGAAATATGCATGGGTACAACAACCCCACATTCATATCAAGTTTCGTCAATTATATTGCTATCTTTGTCCACCACACAGTAGATATTGATAGTAATATAATTGTTCTCATACTTACGAATCTCCTGTATGAGTACAGGTGTCGACATACATTCAGTATTCAAAACCTTATGAGTTTTTGGATATAAAGTAGTTCTCTCGGTGTGTTGTGTGGCAGGGCACAAAGATGCTGTTATGGTGTATAGGAAAAACATTCCCTCTGGGCAGTGTACATCGATACAAGCCTTCCTATCAGGAATGAACTTTGGTAATTTGATGTGTGCAGTACCGATGGTAAACTCTCGGTATTGAGACACATATACATCCGTGTATGTAAACATTTGCACACTCTAGCCAGATCTGCATGCACTAAACTCGTCAAGTCTGTTTGTGAGATAAGGTACGATGTCACCATCATAGATTAAACCCACATTATATGTGTGCAGGACAGGGTGGACTTTGCTGTGAAAGTAGAAGGTTTCCATAGCACATTCTTCTGGCATGAGGGATTTCAAGAACTTACCCACCCTGGTAATGGATACTCTAATAGGCCAGGGTGATGCCAATATTAAGGTTAAAAAAGGGACCTTACACTTTTCGAAAAAAAAAAAAACAGAAAAATCTACATCACTCTTAAGCCTATCATTAACGATCCACACATCAGTTAGCCTACCCGCGAATGCCGTAGCCAATAGCTCATATGTCAGGCCTGGCAAAGGCTCCACTGAGGCTGGGGGTTCAGAAACGAATTATTTTCTGGCTCCCTTGGCGAAATATTTCTAATTGAATTGAAAGTCAGTTTTGAGGCTGATAGAGCATTCTTCAAATCACACGAATTCTCCGAGTCAGATACAAATAAGTCATCCATCAAAAGATCAACCTTTTGCTTGTTTGGGGGAAGCAGACACATTTCGAACTTCTGTTGTTGACGATCTCTCCATGCGTGAATCCGTGCTCGAATCGCTTAAGTGGAAATCATCCTCTAAGAGATTAACTTCGGTCTGCTTAGGCGATAGGACACTGTCTCGACAACTTACTGTAGACTGTCTTTTAGTCTGTGATTCAGAATCTGAATCACTTATATAAAGATCTTCACACAAACTGTCAATACTTTGTCACTTATGCTCTCCAATTTTAACTAACTAAAGTTTCTTTAGTGTCCCCGATATAATAGTTACAAAACCACAAAAAAATAATATGAAGTGCCTCGTTTTTCTTAAAACAGAGAAAAAGAACCACACTTTATTCACTTACCTGTAAATAGAATATGTTTTTCTAATACAAAAGAGAACATTCTTTATTGTAAATAAAATTATTTGAGGGAAGGAGCGCAGTTCTGTTTGTTTGGGAAAGGCAGAAGCGAGAGCTGCGTGCTTCTACAAAAGATGAGAATTTTAAAAATCGATCGGATTAAATCGGATTAAGGATTAACAAAACAATTTGATCATATCAGAATCGGATTAACAATTTTTAATCGGATTATAATTGGATTAAGGATTAACCATTTTGTAATCAAATCGATAATCCGATTGATCAAAAGTGGTGTAGAACCATCCAGCCCCTACTATTCACATGATATTTATTAAATTCAGCGAAAGTAATCTCTATACAACTGCATTTGTTAAGAACAATTATTGTACTATAAAAGAGCAGTAGTTCCAGTTAGTTATGATTGTAACTAAATTAGTTAGTAATAAATAATGTTCCTAAAATAAGTTTGTCCTAATAACTATGATGGCTTGTGATAGAAAGCCGCCGTGTGTTACATAATGTATGGTCACAACTAAAGTACATTTAAACTAATATTACAGCTCGAGATGTGCTCTATTTGCAGTCCGGAGGATGTCAAGCCGGCATTCGAGTTCCTTAAAATACTCGACCCCAGCATGACAGCATCACCTTGCACAATTTCAGTAGTTATCAGAGAATGAAGTTCCTGCAGGTCCCTCATTGGTGTGTTGTACCATATCTGTCGCAATCCTCCCCCCTCATCTACACAGGAAAAATCTAATGGAGATATGTTTGGTGATCTTGGTGATCAGGTGATCGGACCACCTCTGCCAATCCAGCAACCAGAAAAAAATTGTTCAGACTGACTGGTCGTAATGTTGACCGTTACGACCAGTACGACCTAGTGAGAAGGAACATCGTCCTGCTGAAGTTAAATGTAGGCTTGAAGAACTTGTAGCTGTAGAAGAGTAAACGGTTTCATTATGTCCAGGTAAAGAGCTGATATTACTGAATCCTTTACAAATAAAAACAACACTCGACTTATGATTGCCTCGCACAGCTTCATGCTATGTCAGGGTTCCTGGATCCTGAAATACTAACATTATGCCTGTTTACCTTCATTAACTCATGGAAATACGATTCGTCTGTGAAAATTATATTCTACAAGTAGTATCGGTCCTCCTATATGCGACCAATATTGTCAAATATCAATGGTTAATTGTCGCGAGATTCGGCCCACCATCAGGTTGAATCGCGTCCATTGGATTTTACTCGAAAGAGCTTACTAACGTTCCCCGATGTTATACCCGAAGGCTCATGAGGGGACGGTTTACAAACTAACTCATAACCTAACACCCCTACCTTAACTAGGATTTGAACCCAGAACCTACGGCACCTTAAACCGGCAGCGCACCAACTGACCGCACCACAGGAGGTCGGCTATGAAGCGCCTGCGGAAGGTGCACCTTGTAGGCATGTAGCTTCAGTCCTAGGTGCTGCATACCATGCACAATGGCTGCTGGTAGATGCGGTTCTTCATAGAAGCACGCCTGATGAACTGTGGGGCTCCGCAGAAATGCCTGCTGCTGCACCTGTACGACGCCTACAGCACTCGTGCTTGACTCGTATTCTTGTGGACACTCGTAATCACGTAGCACGCCCCGATGGCAGGGCCTGATGTCGGTTTGCTCCTGCGCCTACTATGGAAATGACCTTGATGCTGGACCATTCCATGCACTCAGCAATCTGCTGTAGTGTCACCATTTTCTTTTCTTCTCCGATTTACAGGCACACGTAAACAGACTCCACGTGTGCACAAACATTGTGCAATGAACAGCTCAGCTCTATCATCTGCCGTTTACAAAATATACGCTATCGGAATAACTGTAACTGTCCCTACCAGTATTTTGTAATTTCTTTAACTGGCATACGATGGCAGGAATTATTGTAGATACTAGCAAAATTTTAAAGTCCTACAAGTGTACACATTTGCTTATTAATATTTTAAAGATCTTTGTGCAATAAATGGCAACCTGTAAATTCTGAAGTGAAACCCCGTTGCCTGTAAGTGAAGCAAGTGTCACAAAATGAACCGTGTGAATAAACAGTAAATTAGCGCAAGAAATACGGGAACATTTTCTGAGAGAAATTTGCTGCATGTCCTCAAAATCTACTAACATCTTCCGGCGAGGGGAAAATGGAGGTGGTTGGCTACGAATCACAGTCCCTTGACGTTACAGTTAGAGACAGTTATGTTAGAGACTACGGCCACCATGTGGGATGCAGGCGACCTTGACCTTGAACCCATCAATCCACCTCCTCAATTGAAACCTTCCATCAGTCTTCAGGAATCATCCACCCCAATCGCATTCTTGCCTGTTGCGGAGGCCGAGAACTGGTGATCGGCCCGACTGCCGCTTCTTATATGGCCGAAGGTTTCTCAAGATGGCTTCCGGCTCACTATGTCGTTGCTAGATAGGTGTCAGACGTGAGTGGTGAGCATAAGGTCTGCCATACCATCTTCCCACGGTCCAAGATGGTGGTGTGCTGGTCGCCATTGCAATGCACCGTCCATCTGTTTGCATCATGGCGACCGTCAGTGTTTAGCTCGTAGCTGTTTTGTTCCTGCATCCCAAACTTGACTCAGTGGTTCTTCTTCCGCACGCTATATCAGCTGACTTCTAGTGAGAGTCATCGATGCCTGTAGTAAATTCGCTTGGGCCAGGCCGGTCAAAACGAGGAACGCATGTGTTGCTACCGAGGCCACGGATTTGGAAATGTACGACATGGGAATTCTCTTGTGATGAATGGGGAAAAGAAATAACTAGCACAGACTATAGTGTCCAAGTCTGGAAAAGAAGAAAATTGTTTTAAAGGTGTAATTTCGTGGCCAAAATGAAGGTACGATCGGTCGATATGACGTGGTGGTTGGAATCAGTAACACATTATATCAGTCGATTTTAAAAACTGTTTCTTCGATTTTTTTTAGATGTTTTTCTCAGTTTTTAGATTTACAAGTTTATTGGGGTCAAGGTGAATGTCACAAACAACTAACACGGGTGTCTGAAACATTGATGTAATATGTTCCTAGACTTTTATAATTTTCTTTCGATTTTTTAACAATTTTTTCTCGGTTTTTCGAGCTCACTGTCATTGATATCATGATCACCAACATCCAATATGGGTGTCTGAGTCAGTCATGTAAAATGTACTTACACTTATATTAGTGTATTTCGAGTTTTACAATTGTTTTCCCTATTTTTTTTCGACTGGGAAGTGTGTGGTTGTAGAATAAGGAAGTGGGGCAATTGTGATGGTATGAGTGTGAGGTTAATATTATATGTTCGATTATTTCAATATTTCTTTTTTGGAATTTTTTAGAAATTTTTGCGTTTTTCTCGATATTTTTATGATTGTATGTGGCGGAGGTGGCGAGGGGGCGATGTGGGGTGAGATATAGCGAGGTGAACAAGGGGTAGGGTAGGTATTATTACATGTTTCTCCAATTTTTAGAATCTTTTATTTTAGATTTTTTTGCGATTTTGTAACATTTTTTTTAAAGCTCAAGGTTATTTATGGTTACGAGCACAGGGTCGTCACATGCGACACAAAAAGTATGTCGGGCTTGTCGGGAAAGCGTAATTTTTCACACAGCAAAAGTTTTAAGAAGGGGAGGCGGCTACTCGTAGGCGGGAGTGGCAAGCCGCGAAGTTAAAAGGACGATAATAAAATAAGACGGAGGAACAAAAGAAAGAGCAGAGGGTTGGTGGCTGGGTCAAGAAGGGGTTGAAACATGTCCTACACATCAACGCCACAGCGAAGAGCGGTGACCATTTGTTGCATGTTGAAGGACTCCCGAGGCGTACCGAAGTAAAAGGAAACACAAGCTATCGCCGAGAAATGGCTGTCGTAAACATGAGCGAAAACATGGTGTAGAGCGCGGCCAGCTGCAAAGCAACCAACTTCAAAGACCCAAAATTATTATAATTTTTTTGCGCCTCTGGAACTCTTATAAGCTCGTGACTCACACTAAGATTAGCGCTATTTACGTAAATACACGCTTGGGAATGCAATATCCCGGGTGAGAAGAAATTCAATACTGGAACTCTTATAAGCTCGTGGCTCACACTAAGATTAGCGCTATTTACGTAAATACACGCTTGGGAATGCAATATCCCGGGTGAGAAGAAATTCAATACTGGAACTCTTATAAGCTCGTGGCTCACACTAAGATTAGCGCTATTTACGTAAATACACGCTTGGGAATGCTATATCCCGGGTGAGAAGAAATTCAATACTGAAACTTTGAGTAATAATAGAATCGTATTTGTTAAAAAAAAAAACAATAAATATATAACACGTACTCTGGACCACACCACGACATCAGAACTGCACGTTCTTTGCTGTTAACGAAGCATCGTTTACCCGAGATGGAATGCATAGTCGATTTGCATCACTAAGACATGTGTGGCAATATGAAAACCCTGATTCCAGGTTGATCTGTCCTCGCCAACATTTGCTGTCAACATATGGGCAGGTGTTGTTGGGGATTATTTTGATTGAATGGGCCGTACGTGCTGCCACTGCGTCTCAATGGTAACCTGTCCCTGCGTTTTCCAGAGAACACATTGCCTGAGCTCATCGAAGGCGCTCCTCTTCATGTTCGACTTATGTCATGGCTTCAACATGGAGTCGCAGCTACTCGTCTATATCGTGATGACGGGAATCACATAGCCCCGACAAGCACGACAAGATAGCCCCGACACGACACTTGTAACTAGACAGCCAATTAAATACAATAAGATCTGACGCAAGCCCGACAAATTCTGCTGTCCTCCGACCAGCGACGTGGATTAGAAATTATTTCTATTTTCGTCGTGTCATGCAGCACGACACACAGAGTGCACAACCTTGTAAAATTTAGTTGTATGCCAATCTTTCTCTACGATGACAAATACGCGGCTAAAAGAATATAAATTTTAAAAATTACAATAATGAACTCTTAAAAATAATCATTTTAATTCTATATGGATTAGCGATAACACTCTGTAACGATCATGCATTCCAAATTTACCGTGTACCCACCGCCATTGAAACTAGCGTAATTAATCAGCGGTTTCTAAATGGTTCCGAAAAATTCTGCTCTTCGTGTCAAGTCAGCAAACTGTTGGGTTGTAAATTCGAGCTGTCACATTAAAAATATAAATGTTGATTCGTGGTTACGGTTTTGTTGTATCGTGCTGTGTTTGTCGGGGCTACGTGATTCCTGCATGACTTCCGAGGGCATTCGAATCGCAGAGGAATGGAGCGTGGCCTCCTCTTTCTCCCGACCTCACCCCACTTGACTAATCTACGCGAGGAAACTTGAAGAGCTTGGTGTATGATGCTCAGATTGAATCTGAGGAAGACTTCATCCCCCAGATGCTTGCAGCTGCTGTCGTCTAGCCGCAGTTATCTTCACACTTATTGAACGTCACTGAGGGAAAATCGAACAAAATATTTGTTTGCGTAGGGCCAAATATACATTTAGTTGCCCTAACTGTTGATCAAACAAAATTTGAAAAGCAACAAAATTATTTTTGTTTGTCTATCAACATATATGTTTGAATAAACAAAATCTCTATGTTGGGTTACAAAAATTTTTAATGCCAACTAAATGTTTTGTTGAATCAACTGTATATATTTGTTTAGCCACTAATTTGACAGCCTTCGATCGAAAATACAAATCGAGCGTTTGTTTGTATTTTTTGCGACGATTAGGATAGTGACCGTGTTTGCTAGTGCATCTATTTATACTTAACAATCGTTTAAACACATTAATAAGACAATGCAACAAGAAACTGACTAGTAAAAGCTGTAAAAATTGAAATACTTGTCTGCACACGTTGCCCAATATTTGCACTATATCTATTTAAAAGCTTTCTGACGTCATCAGTTGTCACGTTAGCTGAGGTCACTAAGGCGTAGCGCTCGGACGCAGGTGATCTAAGTTCGAAACTCGGTCGAACTTATAATGGAAACAGCCACAACGTGTGGGGATATTATAGCCCTGAAGTTGGGATAGCCAAATTCTATGTAACAGCTAGTTTAAAATTAAGAGGTAAACTTCAAAACTGTTCACTTGAGCCAAAATGCTAATTCAAATATTTTCCACAGCTAGCTTCTTATTTCTATGGTTAGATGTCACACAGTTATTACAAAACTAGGGGACCCAGCCTAAGACCTTTTTTTATATTGTCACAGGGCTAGAACAGTTACCATGTTAAAATATTTGGTTATCATACAAAGACTGAAAAAAATATTGCATAGATATATGAAGGTAATAATGAAATCACGTGAAATTTACTCAACATTGAAGAGAGACATTTACAGTAAACCAAAATGATATTTCATTACTTTCTTAAATCTCTATGCAATATTTTCTATGGATTAATACAAAACTTTTCATAGGGAAACAGAAATCAAAAAATGAGTTTTCAGGGTAAACGTTAATGGTTGAGTAATCTGATCTTGCTGAAGTTCGAACTTGACCTGTATTTGACCCTGAGGATTCGATCTGCATGATTTGAAGAACTTCTGTTTAGTTTCAATGGACTTAGAGGCATTAAAGACGGACGGACAAACGGATGGACAGACAGACAGGCAGAGATCGTCTGCTTATTATATAGAATATTCTTTCTCGTGAAAATATCAGTTCAACACATATGTCACTTTAGTATTCCAAATTAATGTAAGATTATATATCTTTAAGGGAAAATAATAATAATATTGGAATTCTGAAAGACCAAGAAATATTATAAGCAAATTACTTGGATTAAAAAAAAATTATTGTTTCTTTCTTTTTTAATAAAATAATTAAATTCAAAATACATCTACTAATTAGAAATTAAATGCTTCTCTGGTGAATATTTAAAATAGATCAAAATTACAAATCACAGCAAAATAGTATCAATAATAATGATGAAAATTCTGCATCAAACAACTCTAGCTTTCATTCATAAATCATCAATGGTGGAGCGAACAGTATTATTATAAGGATTACTTCAATAAAAATAGCTCAACTTCGTCGCTGATCCAGTTTTAGTGATAATAAGGTTGCATAGGACTTATCTGACGCTGCAACTTCAGGATTGGCAAACGATATGTAGTAGACTCTCTCTCTCTCTCTCTCTCTCTCTCTCTCTCTCTCTCTCTCTCTCTCTGGCCCGATGGAACCTCGCGAAGTACGTCGTCACTGCTCTCGGGGGTGCGGGCGTCAAGCTTCGTCGTCGACCCGCCGCAGAATGATCCCGGTTGTACAGCAGCTCACCAATTGACTCTGGAATCCTCCATGAGATGGGACTTCCCGCCGTCAGGAACAACCTCTTTACCATACTGCATATCGTTAAATATTATGCAAAGTCTTCTTCCAAATATATCTGCAAGCTAAATTATCTTGCAAATATCACATATTCAGATTTTATACAGTGAAATATCTCCTCAATATACTTGCAGAACTTTCTTTAGACGAACCTTTTTCTTATGTTCTATATTTTATTCCAAACGTACTTTCTTTTTAAACAGTCACGTCATTCGCCCCCATCAACCAGTGTTTATTAATCCTGCGAGCAAGGTGTATTCTCAGTCATACACAACTACATAAAAAAAAAAAAAAATTATCTCCAAGGAATATTATAATACTTTTAAAAACTATCTGAATGTCACAAATTATCGTAGTGCAAAAAGAAAGACAATATTCAAATTGAAATTAAATCATACCTTAAAACAGAGCAAAAAGAACAGTTGCTACAAACTTGTGAAATTTTTGTATATCGGCCCAAACTGTTTAATGTACGTGTAGCCAAACAATTCTTTAGTTGAAACCGACCAAACCTTACAGTTTGTGGCAACCAAATGTGAACAACAAAATAATTTGGTTCCAGCAACAAAAATATTTCATTGCCCCTACACAAGCAAATAATCTGGTTGCACCAAACAAATCTCGTTTGATTCAACAAAACCTTTTCTCAGTGCAAACCTTTGAAAAATCACCCCAGTATGACGTGTTCAATTGTTTCCTAAATACGTAACTTAACATAAGCGTTTTATATTTTTGTTAACAAAAAGTAACTCATTTTAGTTGAATTGCAACTTTTACTTATATTTTAGGTCTATCAATAAAGTGCAATATTCCCAATATAATCATTATTAAGAAAAACGGAGAGAAAATAGGTGCGTTGGTAATGTCTGGTAAGAAATAATTCTTATGCAATATTTTGTTAAAGTGAGTGCGCACGGAGGTTGTGGGTTGTCACTTCGGTGTCGTTTCTAGGTTTAGTTTAGGTTTGTTTGCATGAGGTGGATGATTAGCCTTGAAGAAGATCAGAAATGTTGTAAGTAACCATGCGTGGAGTAAACAGCGCATGCCTAGGGTCTTTGAACGTGTACAGCGGACAATGGTGTCGTTTCTAGGTTTAGTTTAGGTTTGTTTGCATGAGGTGGGTGATTAGCCTTGAAGAAGATCAGAAATGTTGTAAGTAACCATGCGTGGAGTAAACAGCGCATGCCTAGGGTCTTTGAACGTGTACGGCGGGCAATGGCAGGGCTTGTATTTAAATAGGAGGCCCGCACTTGTCGACAGTTCTTAGTAAGGCATACAATTCAACTGAAATGTAATAGTATCATTCTCATTTTTGACCACGTCGAAATGTATACATCAGTTATAATTTTATGATCTGTGGTTATTTAATTAAACATATCCTTTTTTTTTTTTTTTATCTTCCCGGTGTGATGGAACAGCAGCGGCTTAGTACAATAATGATCGCTGCGGCAACATGATTTTCTTCCGCGTTAAGGAGCATGTTTGTAACAGGCGACCAACCTTATTTAACAATGATCGGTTTCCACTGCTCTCAAGAGCAATGTCTAAGGCCCGTGTGCAGAGAGGATCTAGCCCCCAATACCACTATAAACGAAGGTAAATAGTCACTATATTGCTCGTTGCATATGCTCAGTCACATTAAGTGTTAATCCGCCTTGTTTTTTAAGTGTAGAATTCTTGTCACCGAACGACCTCCCTAAATCAGTATCTAGCGGAGATTTTGTGCAAAATGGCAGTAACAAGGCCTGTATTAAATTATCATTTTAAGACTTAGATTTGTACGGGGCCGCATATTCACACATTCCTGTTAAGAGAATGAATTTATGGAACTGGAACACTACATATACGATTGTATTTTAATTTTTCATACAGTTTCGTTTCTCAAACATACACACACACACACACATCTCTTTGTAGCAATGGCGTGTTACCCTGGTCGATTCAGGGTATTATTACTGAGAATATGATGAGTTAAATTATTGTTTTACTATGTAGGTGATGTTGGCTGTTGTTTAGTGTTCGTCCTAGATTACTCACGCTGAGGATTACATACGAACAAAACCACTTTAAAATGGATCTTCTTCAGTGCATAGATTGGAGGAGTATGAATGATAGCCCAAGTACTTTTCCGTTTGCTGCATCACTTTGGCCATTCATAGTGGTTCTTTATATATACAACTATATCACCCTTTCTTCGCTATAAACTAGTGGACTTCAGATTATCTTGTCCCTGCTAGCCGAGCTCGTACTTACACTGAACAATTCTTAACCAGCCAGAAATACAAAAGGTGTGCGAAAAAATTTTCCCATGGTAACAAATTCCTCTAGAACTTTTCTTATAAATTAAATAAATTATTTATGTAATTGCGGAGTCTTTGAAAGTTATTTTTTACTACAAGCCAATTATTTCACATATTTTATACTGAAATCCTCGTTATTCGAGAGATATTACGTTAAATGTAAGTGATGTGAAATATTTTAGATATCTACACTATGTCACGCAATTGATTTTATTTACTCCATTGCGTTGCTACCGACATAGTACGTAATGAAAGGATATTTTATATATATATATATATATATATATATATATATATATATATATATATATATATATATATATACATCACAGATACTTCGTGGAGTCGTGCCGGATTTGCAAGAGTATTGAACAGCACGTGTATCGTATAATACATACTGTATGCACACTGAAATTTTTTAATTGCATGGAACGTTTGTACGTGTATAAATCACTACACACTGGAACTTGACAAAATTATATATTTTAATATTAAACGGACCATTAAGTAACTATTGCGGCTACGTATATTTATTAATTTTTGTTTGCGATTTGTAGGGTTTCTTTTCAAATAGCACGTCGTCCGAAAAAGATTACGCAGATCTACAGAACCCCGTACACATACCTCGGCAATTGAATTATTCACTCGGAAGGCAAATAAAACGTTGAGCAAATGATTCTGTTACAGTAATAATTTGTGAAGTTATTTTGACTCGAACTCAGGAATATTTAACTAAAAACAAATATTTGAATTTTCAAGCACACGTTTGCTCGTGATGGATTTAGTGAGCAGCCGTTTCCGTTTCTTCGTACAGAAAACCGAATGCTAAACGAGGTGTTTGTTCCATCCTACTGCGGTTTACCTCATCCGCCACTCCGACTTCACCGAACTCCAATAGTCGCGGAAACGCAAGGTAATATACGAAGTTCGTAATCGTAATTACTACCATTACGCAATCAATACACAGTCATTTGTTTGTCCAAAAGTAGACGTTTGCGGTATGGCATCTTCTAAATCAGCCCGCAGATAGGCTAGATAGAGTACACGAGTTCGAAAAGTGGGTAGAGGAAATATTGCTTCAAATCTCAACAATAAATAATTGTGTCCGACTAACACAGTGTAAAATATCGTCTTTCTTCACTTAACTGGAAATTTCACATTGCGTATATTCTACCTAAACTAAGTTCAGCCTGCTTCACTCTGCGAGGGGTTGCAGGGGTCGAAAAAAAATACAACAAAAATGGTATATTTTTTATATGTTAATTTAAAAAAAAAAGTGTTTCACATGCAAAAGAGAGCTGTAAGGTATAATCAATGGCAAAAAAAAAAGTCAGACTCATGTAGACCTCTTTTCAAGAGCTCAGATATTTTAACATTTGCATGTGAGTACATGTTATCAGTACTTATATTCATGTCCAAAAACAGTCATTTATATCTGAAAAATGAGTCCTTTCATAAGCATCACACTAGAATAAAAAAACACTTCACATGGCTTCAGTTAACTTAAAACTTGTCCAGAAAGGGCCATCCTACCTTGGTAGCCAACTTTTCAATAAGTTACCACAATACCTTCAAGACATTTGCTTCTCTAACCAAACACTCTAAAAAAACAGCTGGAAGAATTTTTATCGAATGTGCATTGTATAGTGTAGATGAATATCTAAACTACAAAAAATTAGGTAACTACTGTATAACATATAATTGTGCATATTTCTTGTTCCGGTTTTTCTCGTTTCCTTTCTCTTCTATTTCAGTAAAACGACGACGCGCCCCAGCATGTTAGTAGATAGGAAATGAGAGAGCGAGCGCAGCTCACTTAAATCGGCAATTTCCACCAAAATAACATGAAAAACTACCAGAAATATTTCCCGCTATTTTTGACGTAATAACAAGAAGAAATTAAAATCTCAAGATCTGAAAATCGACGAAAAAAATTATTTACTTTTCTTTTAATAAAATTTTCTTTCTTTATGAATAAAACAAAATGGAATCACTTACCAGGAAGTTAAACAATTCATACGAATTGACTAAACTACAAGATCTTGAAATTAAAAAAAGTATGCAACTTCTGAATTTAAAATTTATGAATCTAAGTTTGGTAAAAAAAATTAATTGTATTCTAGATGGAAAGTATAATATTACATTACCAGATCGCTATGCTTGATAAAAATGCTTTAAAATTAATAAATGAGAAACAAGTTTTTATAATTTATAAAGGTTTAAAACAACTGAAAATTGGAAAATCTGTACATGATACTGAATTCTCTTAAAATGTATAAATTTATATTAATTTGAATCTATGAATTACCGTTTTTTATTTTACTTTGATTTTAGCTTATTTTGCTTAATTTTGGATTAAATTTGATTGAATTATATTGCTCGCTTGATAAATTAACGTTTCTAGAAAACATGAAAAAGTTGCTTGAAATAAAGAATTTTTTTTAAATTTTGGCTAAATTTTTTTTTTTAATTTATACAAATCCTGCACGGCCATTTGTGAAAAAATTTGTTTATTTTTAGCTTAAAATTACATGATTCTAGGCTTAAATTTCCTTGTTTTTGGAGATTGAAAATTGATGCTTCTAGAAACATGAAAAAGTTGCTTGAAAATTATTAAATTACTTGATTTTGAACTTAAATAGCTTGACTTTTCGTCGAATTTCAGATTTGAGTTTTAAATTATTATTTTTGTACTTTCGTTTAAAATAGCAGGAAATATTTATGTTAGTTTTTCATTTCATTATGGTGTAAATTAAGTGAGCTGCGCTCGCTCTCTCATTTCCGATCTACTCATGTTGGAAAAGATTAGTCAAATTATGAAGGAAAGATATGATGTGTGTACGTGCGATCTGACATATATACGTATGTGTTTACTATGTCCAGTGTATAAACTTCGTATACTGTAGTTTGACTTGTCCAATATCTTTGTAGAGATATGTACTGAAAAAAGATTTTACGGACGCAATAAAATAATAATAATAAAAAGAAACCGCCCTGCTGAACTAGTACCCAGCTCGCACAATTCCAATTAACTCCAATAACTCTTTGAAAGAAAATTTTACAGGTAAATAGGTAACCAGGTTATTTTAATTCCGGCAAATGAGCTTCCTGTTACGTGACTTGGAAGAAAAGGCAGCTGTATTCCTCTGTGCTCCATTCAGCATTTTCTGATAATGTTTGCGACGTGAACTAACAAAGGAACTCTCCATTCGCTGCTCGGCGAGTCACGAGCGGACAAAATGCGCCAATTCCCTGCTCTACAGGTTTCTCAGTAATCAGTATTCCGCTCACAGAATAACGGAATTTTTAGCAGGAGGTAGCAGCCGGACCGTAATTATGCTCTGGAGTGTGTTCCGCTGCATTTAACAGCACCGGAGTCTTTCCGACCTTAACTGGTTTATTACGTGCATTTTTTTTTCCCCTTACAGTAGCTACGACGAATACCACTCGACATACGGTATGTACACATGTACACTGATTAAATGTATCATCGGACCCAATTTCCATCACGTACATAGCCTATGATGTGAACTATAGTGGTTCTACTTACTAGCTCTCTTATTGCTCTGCGAAGCGACCAATGTGCATCATTAATTCTGCGTTTATAATAACCTACCTGTTACACATGACAAATGCATTATAGTAATTTCTTGAAACAACACCATAGACATGAACGTAATCAAAGACAACCAACATAGAAAACAACATGTTTATTTACAGCAAAACCATAGAGTTGTTTGCTCAGAATGACATAACACGTGTTTACTTCTTATTAATTCGTGTTATTTACGCCAGGTTGTACGACGAGTCAAGTACAGTCGGAAAAAACCGTTCTAATAGTCAGGGTAAGTACACACAACGAAAAGTATGAATACGTATTTACTTAACATTCGAGAAAAAGCCTTATTTCATCGTATTGTTGCGACCTGATGGCGGTCTGTTTCATGCAAATTACAGAGCTAGGCCGATATTCGTATCCTGCGCAAGTGACCAATATTTATTAGCGCGTGGCTCGTATAACTGACGAAGTCATATAGTCAAGGGTGATAAATGTTTTTATTTTAATACTTGAATTTCGATAGGCAGATCCATATAAGCTCATTTGCATGTCACACAGCTAGTATGCAAAACACGTGTATCGTTTTGTACGGTATGAGACCTATACATTTTTGGCAATGTTTAAACACTTATTCATTTTAATTGGAATATTTCTGCAATTTCACATATTTGATTCTTATGATTTTTAAATGTGCAATTTAAGTCAGGATCTACCATTCTTTTCCAATGTTTGTATGTTACTGTATGTTACTCTATGGTAAGCAAGGATATTGTTCTGAGCATTTTAGCTGCTTAATTTAAGTGTGTGACTTAATGATTTTCAGAGTTTTTTTACATCTCAGTGTTTTGTTCTGGGTACGGATCTGACGATCCAAAGACGTGGTTTTGAGAGCCAGGATTTCACGGGCGAAATCCCCGGTATCATAAATTAGAACATCGTTTTTGTACCCTGAAGTAAGTATAATATGCAGGCTAGCTTGGCAAGTGAAGAAGAGGCCAGAGCCTAGCTGCGGTAGTTAATTTTATTAGTGGACGCTGTCTACGAGGAGAGCTGACATCGACGCCACGACGCCATGCTGGCAGCGTCAGCGTGACTTCAGATTAAGATGACGCCACCTAATTTTCGGACGTATAAACTTTGACAGATTTATTATTGCTCCCAAAATGTCTGTGACAGTTAATCTGACTTTTGGAATTTTAAGCTACAGCACAGATGTCACTTATTAATTCAGCCCAGGAGTCATACACTAACCGACTGCAGCTAATTACCGGAGCAATAACTTTTGAACATACATTGATTTTATCTTAAATTGGGAGTGAAGAACTAGTGTTTAATTGAAACTTAACTTTGTTGGAGAACATTTAAAACTTTGGTATAATCTTTGAAGTGATAACGAACTCAAGTCAGATATGTGGGCTAGTGATCGGAATGTGTAATGCTATGGTTTAATGGAACTCACTTCGTAGAACTTGTTTAAGAGGTGCTTGATCTACAGACACTATTAATCTGAACACAGTTAAATAAATTAACAGTTTACCTAATTATTTTGAAAGCAGCTTAAATATATTAATTTTTTTTTCAATTTAAGTAATTCTTGTTTTCTAATGGTGGTAATATTTTAATAAGTTTAAATTAATTGCATAACACAGAATTTTAATTAATTGATTGAATTTTCCATACACAGTTAAACAATTTTATTTTGATTTTAACTTATATTTCTCTGCTTGGAATTAAATATAGTTATTAACATTTCGAGTTCTTTTATTTGGTAACGCTGCACCACACCTATCAGATTTTATTTTACAAAGATGATAATATAAATGAAGTGCTTCTTGAAAAGTACGAAAGTTTTATGTATTGTGAATGCCAGTGAATGTAAATACCCTTGCAGAGTTCCTGAGACGATCAGTATGTCGTAGGGGAGTAAGTTCTCCAGGTGAAGAGGTCAAACACGCATTCTCCTACACACATTCTGGGTTACACACACATGTGTTTCTCTTCTGGTCGTTGGTATTCCTCCCCAAGTTGCCACGTAGTTCACAATTCTTCACACTTTAATGCGGATGAAATAATCTGATTGGCTGGAACATATTATAGTTGCACTGGAACTTCGTTAAAGGAAGTGTACAAGTGCAACACACCACCTACCCCCTCACTAAAAACAGTGTTCCAACCTTAAATCCTTCCACATCGTTGCTGATCGCGCTATTGACAAAACAGCTCTCGAATATTGGAACACAGAGAGTGACTACAATGTTACGCTTCACTAATCCACAACATTGGGGATGAGAAAGAGAGAGAAAGTGAAAGAGAGAAAGAAAGAGTAAGAGAGTGAAAGGGAGGGAGGGAAAGAGAGAAAGGGATAGAGACTTGGGCAGTTCTTAACATCGAGGTCGTGGGAGCCGATGAGGGACGAAGCTAGGCGAGTAAGGAGCAGCGCCGGAATTCAAAGGCGGGGGGAAACGGAAGATCCCCGAGGAAACCCGCTGACCAGCGGCATCGTCCGGCACGATTCCCACACGCGAAAATCCGGAGGCGCCCTCGGCCGGGAATCGAAGCCGTTTCACCTCAATGAGAGGCGAGTAGTCTAACCACTACACCACCGCGGTCCCGAAAATATCCAGTAATACATTTCGCAGTTCACCGTTAACATTATTGAAACCACGCAAGTCACAGCTAACGTTAACGATGCCTTGTCTGACTTCTTTCATCTGCGCACGCGCAGACTGATTGTTTACGTCAGCCGCCATATCATGAGTGGCAAAAGTTACGTAGTAAGCAATGTAAAACATGCACCATTTTGTCACTACCAGCCCTGTCTTTGACTTTCATTATCGGCTTCACTTTCGTGTCTCGGCTTCCACTCCATAGACTAATACCTCCATGGTCTGGACACTTGCCACTCTAGGAACGTTCGCGAATTGACCCGCCTATTCCAAGATCGTGAATCAGACTATAGCAATGTGTGACTCGGATGGTTGGAACACACGCCGTCTAAATGGAACGTGACACTGTCGCGATATTGAGCTGTTCTTCACAATAATATAATCTGTCAAAGCAGGCCACACGAACGAAACCGACACGCTCATATTCTCTTGTAAACTGAGGGGAAAGTGTTTTTAGTATCTGCACTGGAACATCAGGGAATTTGTGACTGCTTGTTTGACCTGTATCAGTAATTTAAGGCATGCTAGACCATTGAAACTGTTTCCAAAATGTGTTATATGGTAATGATCGGAGATAATTTTTATGCTAAGAATCGATGTTTAACGAACTATGTCATTCTCTGCGGTACGTTGTTTGAAAAGAAACCACTTGTTTACTTGTAAAAGGAGCGTCACTAATCATGACAAACATAATAGTAGTCGAGCAAGAGTTGTAAATTTTAGTCTACCGGGCAAATTTTGCCAACTCTTATTTCTCAACTGCGTGTTGTTATTCAGATCCCAAACAATACGTTTTGACTTGTTTTCAATCCTACAACATCCGCTTTCATCATCTACATGTGCCTAAAAATTGTGTTGCCTAAATTTGTATTTCAGCATTAAAAATGCATTGCATGATACACTTAAGTAACATTTAGTGTTAATGGTCAAGTGAAACGCAATAATAATGATAAAATATATAAATAAGATGTTTTAACTACAGCAAGCTACATTGAATAAGGTTGAAACAAATTCTCAATGGTGTTTGTATTTAAATGAGAAAATCTATGCTGCTGGTTTTAACTCTTAATGTGCTGTGTTTCAGGATAGAAGATGATGGAAATATCTGGGGGGGGGGGGAAGGTGACGTGTGCATTATTTGCAACAATGCTTCGGGTTCAGTAATTACTCGTTAGAAGTTATTAAGACATACGCCAGAGCTTGGGCTGATTTGAGTCTGCGCACGTGTGTGAATGAGAGGGTGAATGATGTATCGTACTCAGAAAACATTCCTCTTAAATGCCATCGCTCTTGCTGTGCACATTTGACTAACAAAGTTAATTTGGCGAGGGCACAGGTAAAATATAATCAAGAATTGAAAAATGGAATCGAAGCACGGCGTCGTGGAAGACCGCCCATGTCTGCTAGTACTGAAACATCCACCGTAGCAATGAAAAGAAGATAGAAATGTGAAGAGAGTTTGTGCATCTTCTTCCAAATTGACATCCCAAATTCTAAACTTTATAGTGTTATGTCTGCAGATATGGGTAGTAAGTTTATACAGATTAAGAAACACAGCCAATCAGAAGCAGTGCGTGCCCGCCTATCATATCTTAAAGATAATGTAGATGATTTGCACAGAACATGAAGTATCATCTCAATTGCTTACGCAATGAAACAAGAAATTTGGAATACCTTCAACGTACAGTGAGACAAAGTCAACACATCATTCAGCATGCTGCTTGCGATATTGAAATAGCTGCCAATGTCAACGAGCGAGTTGCACCCAGTGATGATTCCACAGGGCAAAGTATGGGCATGAAAGAAATTGAAAATGTGTTCAAGTCGCTGCTCATAGAAAAGAATGCAGAGTTTGATTCCAGCAGTAACTTGCGGAAACATATCAAGAGAGTGCTAATGGACAAAATCTCGCATGTTGTGGATATCAGCTGCACTTTTGATCCTAGACCGGCCATAGTGATGATCAATACTACAACATGTATAGTTATGTCGGAGCATCATGAAAGAGCTTGTGTCTCAGAAGAAATGGAATGCCTTATAAAGGCATCTAATATCGTACGGTAAGAAATACTTGCGCAACCGGAATGGAGCTTTAAAGGGTCGTTTACAGATCTTGAAGCACCGCCTAAATTTGAACAACTGGTCCGCTGTATTCTTGTTGGAGAACGAGACACTATTGATTTGTGCAGGCATACTGAAACAAACATTGCATGCCAAAACATATCTTAGCATATTCACTCTGCCGTCCGAACGAACAGGCAGATTCAGTAAAATACTAAAAAAACATCTGGGTCTAAAAAGAGCAAGCTTGCACCTGTAAATATGGGATCAGGTTTAATGTGCTACAAAACAAATCGCTCTAGAGGCGAGATTGATGCACTTCATGACCTAGGTTTAGGCATAACATATGACGAAGTTCGGCGGATTACTACTGGGATGGCCATGTCAATAGCTAAGGAAGCAGAATCAAGTAAACTAGGCTTATTCTTACCCTCTTTCATAAAGAAGTGTGTGCATCCTATATTTGCAGCAGATAACATTGACGTTGGCAGTGATGCTGGCTCTTTTCATGGGGCTGACCTCATGATCGTACAGTGCAAAAGCGATGCACCACTTCTGATGAACCGAGACAACTTAGTGAGTTCTGGACAAGAGCAAAGATCACTTTCTAAAGCTTTTAGTCTCACTTACCGTGAATGCAGCTAACAGGCAAAGAAGTCAAAAATGTCTTTCTCTGTGGTAAGCATGTGCGACACAAACAAATATTGCCGTGAATTCGAAGATCTGACAAATATGTGGCTGCTTCTGTGTAGTACTAGCCTTCAGAGATTATGCCCAGCAGCAAAGATGCCAGATGATAACATGGAAACCATTTTTGCTGCAGAGAAAAATGTGACTGTGCTCGACAGTGATGACGCTGAAACAGACGCATATAGTGAGTTTTGGGATAATTCCGCATTAGTTGTATTTGAGCAGGAAGCTGATGGCGGTAGTGCCGAAGAGCAGGCTGCAAACAATGTCTTGATAAAGGACAAAATTCCTAACATGAATTCTACCAAAGTCGATATTCCAACCAATCCAAGTAATAACGATTCTTTATCTTGGCCAGCCTTCAATTCACTCATTTTTGAGTCGGGGACTGTTTGCGACACCGGAATAGTTGCTCCTATGTATACAAGAAGTCCGACAGAATGACCAGCCCTCTTTACAATATTGACTCACGTCAAATAAATCAATCACCTAATTGTTGGCGAAAGAAAGAAGACAATCATAACGCTTGGTGGTGAGCTTTATGATAAAGCTGTGAAATTACCAAACTTCAAGGAAGAGTACTGTATTCGGCTAGGCTCTCTGCACGAAGCTACTACTGCTCTGAAATGCCTGGGGAAGTATGTAGAAGGTAGCGACATCGATCTCACATGGGAAGCATCTGGGATTTATGGGTCAGCTACTGTTCAGCAAATTCTGGAAGCTCGGCATATCTACAAAGGTATTAAGGCACTTACTATTACTCTAATCGGGTTTGTTTGAAATGTATTTTGAGATTACCGTAACAGACGAGAAAAGAAACAATGTCTTCAAAACGATGTCAAAGCTTGCCGAAACATTTACGCACACTAAGAACCTCAACAAAAAGACAATAATCGCAGAAGCGCGTTTAGCTCTGACTGCAAATAATTCTGACCTTGCTGCGTCCAAAACCACGGGCGTGGCAAGGCAGGATTTGCATAAGACCTGGCAAAACCAATCAGAACACTAATAATGGCAGAATCCATGCGAAAACCATTTTTCTGTACATTATAAGGGTAAGTTGAATGTTTGAAACAATTTGTAATGGAAACAAAGAAGTGTGGTAATTATATTTATTTTAAGTATGTATTTCAATTTTTCTTTTCATATTTTACAAATATTACAAATGGAAACTTCCTTGATTATCATTTTTGCATTTAATGTTCCTTTCCCGTATATATAACAACTACATATTTAAAAAAAATATTTACATAAAACCCAGGTTGCCAAAATTATAGAATAAAATGCAACTATATTCATGTACCAATACTTTCGCTGGTATTCAGCTAATACTATACATCTTTCATACAGGTTATATTTATGCTACTTACTGGCAATGTTAATAAGTAAATACAAACTGCAAAATGCCATCACAAAATATATTTAGCAGGTGACCCCAAATTACGATGGTTACAAAAATGGCTGCTATTTTTCTGTCGCACCTACATTTACCCTACACCAGGAATGACCCCTTTTAGAAACACATTACTGGTCATCAAACAATAGTTATGTCCTAATTTACTCGCAATCCCAAGTAGATGGGAGCAATTGCTAAGCAATGCCAGCCTTAACTCCAGTGAGTAAATATGATTTTTGTACAAGCCCTAAACTTCGTAAAATTTCTCTTAAAAATGTCATAAAAACAAGGAGTTTCGCATAGCTCCTACTTGATACCAAAGGCTAAGATCACAATCAACGATTATTGGCAAGTGTTTACAAATGTTTACCAAGGTTTGCAAGAGTTTACAAGTGTTTGAAAATGTTTACAAGTGGTTGCAAAAGTTTATCCATGGTTTCTAGTGGTTACCACCACTTTACGTATTGGTGACGACTTAGCCACTAAAACCTGATTATAAAATGTAACAGTATTGGATTTTTGGCTGAAAGGCCAACCTATATTTACTGCAACCTATATTTACTGCAACCTATATTTTCTGCAACCTGTATTTACTGCAACCTATATTTACTGCAACCTATATTTACTGCAACCTATATTTACTGCAACCTATATTTTCTGCAACCTGTATTTACTGCAACCTATATTTACTGCAACCTATATTTTCTGCAACCCATATTTACTGCAACCTATATTTACTGCAACTTATATTTACTCAATAGGTGGTCACTGACTTTATAGGCGGTTCACGGTAAAATGAGCACTTTCGGAAGCCCTGCTAAGAATTAGTTGTATTCATCTTGTGTATTCATCCACCGAAAGTGTAATTAGCATTGCCACGGGCTTCATCGCTTCATTCATGAGTCGGTCAGGTGAAACTAGGATATTAGTATACAAGTAAATATTATATAAATTAGCTCATTCTTTATCATAGATGCATTAAAAAAAAAAGAGAAAGTAAAGGGAATTTTTTCGGTGTTCACAAAATATTAACTTCCACTATTAAGTGAACGTTAAGACAAGGAACTACATTCTCTTCGACGTCACCAACTGTACTGGGCGCACGTCTGCAGTTGAACACGTCATAATGTATGCAGGTATGGGTAGCGACATTTTTCAAAGATTTATTTTAAAAATGCTCACGTTGTGAACAGCAGTTCAACACGAGCATTCGGAAATCAGTGCCGATAAGCGAGCCGCTTAAGTCGAGCAATCGTGTTTCACTGGATTTGTGTGGCCTTGAGATCCGACGAGGGTGAAGCGAGTTGAGTGTGGAGCGCCGCAGGGGATGAAGGGGAGAAACTCCTTCCGACAAGCGGCATCGTCCGCCACGACACTCACACGCGAGAATATGGGGAGCGACCCCGCCCCGCTTCGCCTTAGGTGGGAGGCGAGCAGTCTAACCACTACGCACCGCGGCGGCCCCGTGCTCCACTAGACTGTCGGGATTTTCACGAACACCTTCGATTGTCAGGGCGCGTTTACACGGCTATGGTAGCTATCACAAAAGTGTGTGAAAATAATAGCCTCGATACGTCCTGTTTACACACACGATCGAGACATGCTGTGATAGTTAACCTCAAAAGGGACATGTCCGACAACACTTGTGTAAATACATTGATAGGCCCTACATTTATATCCTTTTGTCAAGAGGCTGGTATTTGTTGGGATAATTGAGTATCGTGACAGGGTATTAGTGACATGTAAACATATATTGTTTCCGTGGTTTATTATATGACAATAAATATGCTGTCAATACTGTCGTGTCATACCTATATGATAACATACGTTCTATCATACCGCCACTTAAGTTTAAGAACCGCGACAGATATCAACATAATCCAAATAATTCTGCACTGTTACTGTCAAAGTGAACACATGTACAGATTTTCGACGCGCACTATCACGACAGTAGTGTTGCGCGGTTCACACTACGATAGTTGCAGGTTCTGTCACAACAGTTGCTATCGCTATCTAGCTCGAGCTGGTATAACGACAGCGCTATCGCGACGGTGGGACAGTAACTATCATGCAGTTTACACGGCGATAGTAATGCGAGAATAGTTCTCGCGATAGGAAACTATCACGTTTTACTATCGCCGTGTAAACGCGCCCTTACTTTCACAAGCCAGTCCGAGCACTGCCGCAGAGCCTTCTGAAAGGGGTTTATGTACTGTATTGAGTTAAGTGGACATGAAATCGTAAAATAACATAACTGAGAATTAAGTATTTGTTCTGTCCGCTAGTTTATTGGCATTTAAACATCAGCACTTATTTATGTGAAAAGATTACACTCTAAGAAATTATTCGGAAATTCACCATACCAGTGTACATGTTTAGTGAGAAAGCGGGAATGGTAATTTTTCCCCCCAACACTTCCATTGCAGCGTTCATACCTTTGCTCGGGAAACAGTCAAATGCGTAGGGAAGCTCCCATCTTTATATAGTAGCGACGTTAAACATTCCTATATTTACAGCTTGATGTGTGCTACTATTACCGCACAGTGTATAGGTTAAAAACTTCCATTTTACAGTTTAGGAAGTTTGCCAGGAAATTCTCCACAGTGTAGTTAGCCGCCACGATTTTTTGGTTGTTATTCCCTAGCGCAATTTAGCTATGCTTCATTCAAAAGTAGCAGCACTTGCAATTTACAGGCCCGACATTTCCGTACCGACTGACTGGAAAGGGAAGCATTGCTGAGCCAAAAATAATGCAATGCTCGACACGAACACTGCATTACAACATTATGCTACAAGTCAGTCGCAGCCTTAATGGCCCCGCCCGCCTGCCTGCCTGCCTGCCTACATCGTTTTTTCTCCTTTTCTGGCCGAGAAGCGCAGGATCTATAAGGGTTACACTGGCACGCGCTGCAAGAGCAGCATCGCCGCTACGTGCACGGCTCTGAACTGACGCGCAGTGTTCTCGTAGTGCTGCGTGTACCTATAGGACTTCCAGCGGTGACTATCATTTTATTGATGAAAAATGCATAGGAAAGTTCAATGCAGGCTCCTAAGATAGTGTGGCTAGTGTCTGCCTACTATGTTTTAAGATACGGGAGTCTCAAAAAGCCGTTTGTAATTATATTGGAGGACTCCAAAATAATATTTACATATGCACGCTAACAATAAGGGGGCCGCCTACTAGGCGCTAGAAATGTTTTGCAGTGTGTTGGGAAATCCGTTTTTTTTTTTGGCGAAACTATTCAACGTACGCCCGGTGTGCTAATTTACGAAAAGAAAACAAACTTCAGGCGATGACGGAATGTCGCTTTCATGACACTACGCATGTTAGAACCACTATTTCCCAGCCCTCCAACATAGCTAAAAACAGCCTTTTCATATTGCCGTATGTCAAAATGTGCTCACTGGATCTATGTGAAACACAGATACAATCCGGCATTGAACTTTGCGTTAGACTTTCCATCAGTAAAATAATATGGTCACCGCTTAAAGTCCCATAGGAAAAACGGTTGGACGAATAGCTTGCGCGCTAGTTTAGTGCTTCGCGCATAGTGGCGATGCGGCACTTGATGCGCGTGCCACTGTCGCCCTTAGCGTTCGCTCGCTCCTGTTCCGTGTCACGGCAGGTAGGCGGCCCCCTTAAAGAACCATTCCGTCTTCGCCTGGCATATGATGTATTTTTGTAAGTAAACACACTGGCAGCACGATTAACAGTTTCGTAAAAAAAAAAAAAAAAAAAAAAGAACTAGATTTAAGACACACTGCAGCTTAGGTCAAGCTCCAGCCAGGAGGAACCTTTAAGGACTCGCAGCTTCCTTTGCAGATGTCTGAACAACAGCAAGCTATCGCTCCGTGTTCCGCTCTGTCGCTTTCGCGCTGGAAGAAGCCAATGGAGTGGCAGTGACAAGCTCGGAGAACATCAGAATGACTGGAGCTGCCCTTGGAAGACAATAGTGCCCTTCTACAGTCTCTCGGAGCTAATGAATAGTCGCGAACAGTGAGAGACCTCGTTCTTGCGATCTCTACCTCCCCCTTTCAACCTTTAGTTTTTCTTGCTACCTTCTCTCTCTCTCTCTCTCTCTCTCTCTCTCTCTCTCTCACACACACCCCGACAATCAATACGTCTGGGGAGGAAGACGTCTATCGGAATACAGGCTGCGCGGGAGACTTGCGCGTTGGAAATTTAATGAAAATAATTATTTAGAACACACGCCGCTGCATAACCGTAGCGTGTATCGCAGAGAACAGGATTTTACACGGGACCATATACAGAGTGAGTCCTTTTAAAGGGGTCTCATGGGACTTGTGTGTAATGGGGCGAGGGAATGAGGAAATACAGTCCAGAGTAACAAAAAAAAATTCCTAGAGTAGGTGCTGGAAGTGGCAGCCATTAGGCTCTAAGTACTCAAAAAAACAAACATACACATACGTAATGGAAATGAATCGATATAAAAAAAATTAAATATCATATAAAGCAAGATTTTATTATTTTTTCTATTGCACAAAAGGAGCTCGTGTTTCCAGAAGTAAGTGTCAATCTTCAGGAAAGATATTTCATTATACCGTTACATAAACAAACATATGAAAACAAAACACAACCAAAACCAATCATTGCACACAGTGCACAGCCTTGTAAATAATTCGGGATGGACGAGCAAAACGTGCAAGTTTAGAAGGCTGTAATTTCCGTTCTTCCGTAAAAAGTTAAATCTTGCCAAAGTTTTGACGGGCGTACGGAGAGAATTAAGCGAAATGGCGCACGAAAACCGCACATTTACGTAATTTTCGTCACAACCTTGATTCACAGAAGATTTTTCGAAATTTTCTGCTCGACGAGACGTAAGTAACAATTTTGAACACCCTTCTTACATTGTTACGAATTCACTGCGTTCGTTATTTCTGGAGCACTAATTAGATGTCCCACGGGGCTTCTTTTAAAGGACTCGCCTTGTACAAGACATGCCAACGTACAGCATGCATGCAACGGAATGAATTCCGCAGGGGGAATTAAGTCAAACATCATCAAAGCCGAGAAACACAAATATAAAAAAAAAGAAACCGCATACTTGTACGGTCGAAGAGCATGGACAGAATATTAGGATTTACATTCACAAATATCTTTCGAAAACAGCAGACACGCGCTCGTTGGCACATAACATGAACATACAATAAAGAGTGGAGGGCTTAACAAAATGAGCGCAAACGAACTGAGTAGGGTAAGACTTTGTACGCGACGGAACAGCACCGAAGTTTTTGTAAAACTGTATCTCCTAACAACCCCCCCCCCCCGGCCTTACACAAAATTATTCAAAGCAATTAGAAAGTTTAATTAAAATGGTAATACAAACTTGTAGACTGCGACACATCTGATTACCATCTTAGTTACTGTATTTTATTTAAAGTCTATAAATGTTGTGAACAGGCTACTAAAGGGAGACTCGCAATCTAAATTAATCTAAACTTGACGTTTAAAAACTGCTCAGACACCGAGAGCTTGACTTGAGTTCGAAAACGGGAGCTCAAGATCCGAAGATATAGTATGTCTATTTTTGATTGTTTATTTCCAGCTTTTCTATATCCCTACTACAGTTCTACGCCCGGGTTACTCACAACATATCATTCCGCCAGATGTAAACAAAACTCAAGATGCATTCCTGAAAAGCTTAAGAGGAGTAGAAAACTTTAACGTTGAAAATAAAGTCAAAAACAATTTAATATATTTTTATAAGGATTATTTTTGCTGCCTATTACCTACATACCTCTTTTCTCTTCGTGTTTTATTCATACTTCGTATTAATAAATATATAGTTTATAAACAAAAGTAAAGTGAAACTTTCATTTAAACAAAATTAAGGCATGTTATTAAAGTTTTTGGAAAAAAGTAAGAGACAGGTGATGGCTGAAGTATTTGGAAACTACCAAATATGCAATAAACGTTGTGTTTGTTTGAAGGTTTTGTTCAGAGAGTTGTAGGATACCGTGCTTAAGACTACTTTAATCGCCCGTAAACACAGACGGACAAAGTCATCACGTAAACAATAGGGATATGGGGTCTAATCACAGAATCTGTTTCCTCGAAAAATCGACGCGACTCTAGTAAACACGGAGGGTTAAAAACAACATTTATACAAACAAAACAACTAATTACATAGTCGGTGGACATGATTGTCAGGAAAAACCTCTGAAACGAGGAACGAATGGAGTTAAATAAGCCCACTCTCTTGAATATATTTTTTGAGTTGGAGAAAAGGGGCCAGACGATTATCCACCAAAGTGAACGTCTGCTTTAAACGCGGTGTTTTTTTTTTGGTGTGTGTATTTTTGTTAGTTAAAAACCCCTTGAAGCGCTTTTAAATCACCCGCTGCGCAAGGTGATCACAGAAGGAGAAGTATTAAAAAAAAAAAAACACGTTTTAGTCTAGCTCTTTTACATCAGTGACAAAATTTTTAAAAAGATTAGCTGGCACTAAACTCCGAGGGCGCGTTGCTTTATTTCACCTGCGTGGCAGCTTGTTTGGTAAACTCCGAGCAGCCACTTCGCGAACGACGATAATCCCATGTTTTTTTTTAAAGCTTTCCCCCCCTTTTTTTTGGAACAGGCGTAGTGGCGTGGTAAGCGGAATGATGCTACTAGATTTCTAAAAGTGCCAGAATCCAATCGAGTTCTGAAGAATCAAAATATATTGCAGGGCGGCGTTCCAAATCGTCACTTCGAGAGTAAAGTAACAAAGAGTAACTTCGAGAGTAAAGTAACAGAGAATAACAGCCGAGGAAAGCAAAAGTAAACTTGGTTTTTAAACGACAACGATGTAAATAGCATTCTGTGTTCACAAATATCTACTGATTAGGCAACTAATGTAAATTCCAAATTATATTTGTCCCTTTCCCCAAATTATTTTTTTTAAATATCAGTTATATTCATAAACAGCTTTATTTGCGATAAATTAACCATGCACATGACGTATAAAAATATGACCTTTATAAAAGTTAACTATTAAATAAAAATACACATTGTTTTAACACTTGTCGTATGTAAGTTTCCCGTATGTGTCGTGTCTGTAAAAAGAATGCACACATTTCCTTTCAAATTGTTTAATTCTACTATTATTTCCGCTATTATTAGTTTACCCCTCGTTACTCGCAGAAATAGTGCGTGTAAAACGTTTACTCTTGCAAGATTATCAGAGTAATTACTCTGAAGTTTTGGATCACAGCCGAGAGCGTGTAAAACATTACTCAAAGTGTTTTGGGACAGCTAAAGAGAAGAATTTACTTGCAGAGTAACGTTGCGAAACGCTGCCCAGTGTTGCAAAGTCAACTTGGCAACAAAACGTATATATATATACAAATGCTCAATATCTAGTTGGGGCCACGGTGGCTGAGTGGTTACACTGCTCGCCTCCCACCACGGCGAAGCAGGTTCAATCCCCGGTCGGGTCACTCCCGGATTTTTCGCACGTGGGAATCGTGCCAGACTATGCCGCTGGTCGGCGGGTTTCCTCGGGGATCTCCCGTTTGCCACGCCCCTTGCATTCCGGCGCTGCTCCATTACAACCTCGTTTCACCCTCATCGGCTCTCAAGACCTCGTCGTCAAGAGCCGCCCAAATCTCTCAACTCAGCTTTATATCTACTTCGTGTAAATATAATGCGTACACAGTTGTGAACATAGCTCAGTGGGTTGTATGAATATACGTTAGCATCTGCTCCTAACTCATGAATTTGAAGCATCTGCTCTGCTTCGTATAAAATATAAACAGCTTTATTCAACCTCCTCGCAAGAAACTGCTTGATGGACGTCATCATGATTTTGTATAAATAAAACTAAGCTACTCCTCACTATTACGAGAAAATGCTTGAGTTTTTGACGTGAATACTCCTTTGAATTTGCAACCATAGTGGGAGGCAATCCAGAAAATCCGATGATAACGAAATAAGGGGATACAGTTTGGTATTGCAGCTTCGAATCTATCGTCTACAAAAGAAATTCAACAACGCCATTCGATTGCCAAAGGAACAAAGAATATGTTACGTTGAGTGAGGACTGCGAATCATCGCGCTTGGAGTGGGGACACAATTTTTAGTTCGTTTCACCGCGTCTCATAACTTCCGCGTAGTATAACTTTCGACTAGGAGAAGCTACGACGCTCGTTTGAGTTTCAATCGACAGCTATCGTCAAGATCAATCGATTGTGTGTACAAAAACATTTGTGTGACGTGGTTATGATGAAATTTGAAGAGTTTAATGTAAAAAATTAAGAAAACTTAACACAATGTCGGCCTACACGTGTCAAAAAGCAAAGTCGAAATATAGAATCGTATACGGTTGGAAAGAGCATCTAAAAAACAATCCAGTGATACCCATAAACCCTATATGATCGAGTGAAGCAGTGCCGGGAACGTAAAAAATAAACATCAAGGCGTCCGAGAGCGTCAACGTAGACGTATTTACGAAAAACAAACGGCCATGTCCCCAACATAGCCACACTATTTTTTTTTTAAGAGATCCTGCGTCTTTTGTATATTTTTATTCTCCATTCCGAAACCACCAACATGAACTCTGCCTCTGCGTGTATCTGCAAAGCTTGAGTAGCTAAGACACCAAATGAAGAACCTGGTGGAAATTTAAGAAGTTGCTCGTTATATTATGCATTAACTTAGTTTTCCTTACACCAAATCTCGAGCAGTGGCTCCGGGATCAAGGCCAACAAGCAGTTGCTAGCGAGAAGGTAGGTAGGTAGGTAGTAGGGCTTAACGTCTCGTTGACAGCGAGGTCATTATATACGGTGCAAGTTGCACAGGGAAGAGGGATTGAGAAGGAATCGAGCATGGCCTTTGTTAGGGACCCATTCGACTGGAGTGACTTCGGGAAACCACGTGGTGGTGATGGTCTAGTGGTCAGACTACTCACCTCCCACCTTGGCTATCCGGGTTCGATTCCCGGTGGTGTCGCTCCCGGATTCTCACATAAAGGAATCGTTCCGGACGATGCCGCCGGTCGGCGGGTTTTCTCGGTGTTATCCCACCCTTCCATTCCGTCTCTTAAGACCTCGATGGTTAAGAGCAGCCCGAATCACTTCGTCTCGAGTGGATGGACACAAAAATATAGTGAAGAGTCCAAGCAAGAAGACAGGCAATGTGACTTGACGATGGTCAGGCCATCAGCAGCCTGTGAACTGAATGTGTAGGCTACTCACGGTAAATGTTTCCTTTAACCCAATTTCTATATTCCTGCTGCTTTTTTTAAATGTAAACATTGCAATGTGACCAATAAACACAGTTAAAAATTTTCACCACTCTCAAAAGTTAATGCCCGAGGCTGTAATAAGATAAATTCATTAGTTGTTAATGCCTGTTGGGACGGCCTTAAAAAGTGCTCAATTTATAGTGAATAGCCTATAAGTGTCTTCAAGCAAAGTTGCGAGACCTTCCTGCCCACGCTTCCAGTTCCTGAAGATTTTGGCCTTGTCTCAATTGGGCCAGCGAGCGCTCTCTCGTGTTCTCGCTCTTGTGACCACGTCAATATGACGTCGGAGAGAACGCTCTCTGGTCGCCTCAGTTCGTCGGAGAGAGCGCGAAAGAGCGAGAGCACAGAGAAAGTTCGAAGCTGTATACTCGTTGGGAGTGCCGTCGCACTCTCTGAACACGCGCCGTGTATTTGTTTACATTTGTTCAGTGTTTGAAGAAGATTATAATAACTTTCTAAGCCAAAACCACGTCGCATTTAACCAATAAATGAATAATTTCAGTTTTTTAAGTCAACGAAATAACATTTCCCCCGTAAAGTTGTTAACGATGGATGGAAAGTAGTTCCCTATCTGAACGTTGAATAAAAATGGTTAAGGTAACCGTTTGTGATAACTTAAATTATTTCTTCCGCTTTCTGTTTTTTCTAATTCACTGTAGTGTAGAAATGAGCAGATTTGTAAAATATTTACTTACCTAATAATTTGACATTTCACTTGACCGACGCATGAGTAAAGTGACGAGGCCCATGGCAGTGTTAATTTCCCATAAGGCGGAAGACTACACAACGTGCACACAAGTAGATCTTAAGCAGGGCTTTCGAAAGAGCTCATTTTACAGTGAACAGCCCATATATGCCTTATTCCCATTGCAAGAACGATTCAAGGTAAACTACTTTCTTCAGGTTCGTTCTCGTGAAATCAGCACACGGACATTATAATTACAACTGGCAGATTTCTCACTTAAAAAAAAAAAAAGCCATTTCACGACTCGGGCAGACGGCTACCCTGTTAGTGCACGTGGTCGGATTGCAAACGAAGATACCATCTTGCCGTCTGCAACTCCTTCCCAATTTCCTTTCACCCATGTTTGCATTTCACCGGGTTCTCGCGTTTAAAGCCCTGCCCACACCGTCAAATAGTTCCGTCAAACTGTTTCAAATAAAGTTGGTAAAAAAAAAAAAAAATTAGGTTTGGCTGTGTTGCGAACACGGCCGTTTGTTTTGCGTGAATACGTCTACGTTGGCGCGCTCGGACGTCTTGATGTTTATTTTACGTTCTCGACACCGCTTCACTCGATCATATGGGGTTTTATGGGTATCACTGGATTGATTTTGAGATGCTCTTTCCAACTGTATACGATTTCTGTATCTTGACTTGGTTTTTTGACGAGTATAGGCCGACATTGCGTTAAGTTTTCTTAATTTTTTTACGTGAAACTCATACAGTTCCACCAGAACCATGCTGCACAAATGTTTTTATACACGTAATCGATTGATCTTGGCGAGAGCTGTCGATTGAAACTCAAACGAGCGTCGTAGCTTCTCCTAGTCAAAAGTTATACTACGCGGAAGTTATGAGACACGGCTGAACGAACTCAAAATTGTGGCGCACCTCCCCCACCCCCTCCCGTCCCAACGCGTGTGATGCTTTGCAGTCCTCACTCACCGTAATATATTCTTTGATCCTTTGGAAATCGAGTGGTATAATTGAATTTTGAATGTAGACGATAGATTCGGAGCTGTAATGCCAAACTCTATCCCCCGATTTTGTTATCGTCGTATTTTATGGATTGCCTCCCACTATGGTTTGCAAATTTAAAGACGTGTTAACGTTAGAATTATTTTTTCTGAGGTCGCCGAAATCTCATTATTGCCGCCATGCTTGTCTGGGAAATAGTTGGCTGTGCCTAGTTTCCATCGACCATTTTCAATATTAGGCCGGTTCAAATACTTCTTTGATGGTTGTCTGGCTCAGCCAATTAGTATAGTTCATTATAAAATAGCCGTATCCACCCTCACAAGTTTTTAAAATGACGAAAAATTACTGGAAACGAAATAAGTTCATGAAGATGACTGAGCATGAAAGCAATTTGAAGTGATTAATTTGAAATAATATTTTGTAACTCACACGCGATAAATTTCATTGAGCGAAAAATTTCTTTTGTAAATAGAATTTTTTTTTTAACAAGTAAAATAAATCGCAACGTTAGTTAAATATCTTCCTGTGGTGGACTAAATGGAAATAGAAAAAAAATGGGATCTCACGTTAAAATATTATTTTTATAAAAAATTCAGATTAGATACTCCTAGAACAAAAAAAATTGAGTGTGGTGCATTCATGCACATTCACGAGTTTGTTAGTAGTTAGTATATGTTTTGGTAGAGACCATATTTCATATTATTAATACCTTTATCAACTTGTTAAAACTAAAGTACGTTAATAAATAAGACAAACGAAATAAATACAATAAAAAAATTCAGTTAAAAAAAATTTCAGTGGTGTACTAATTTAAATCGCTGAATTAAAATAATCAATTATTTCAATGCAGAAAAACAATTATACTCCCGCTTGTAACTTAATTTTGCATTTATCATGGGGGTACCCTATGACCTTTAAGTTTAATATTCAAATCTAGATTGTAAGTATGCTTTTGAAATTCACTATTGCAAAGTGTACAATTTAAATTATTATTTTTAGTTTTTGTTGTGTTGTAAATATTATTTTTAATTTCACCACCAAAAATTTTTTATTTAAACTTCTTAATTTTTTTTTTGTCAAACGAATTTTAGTTTTAAACTAGTTGATAAAAGGTTCTAATAAGATGAAAGATGGTCCGTAATAAATGAGATATTAACTAATTTTTTGGATGGAAATATATGATGTTCGTGCTTCGTCTTAAAATTCTGTCAAATATATTTGAAGGCGAATATTTGACCGTGTGACAGGGGCTTTACGTTCCAGACGGACAGCAGTCGCTTAAAATTCTCTCTTGGAGCGGACCAGCTTGTATTGTACCTGGCGCAGAGACTACCCCTTCACACACCCCCGAGACATCTTTTCTGTCCCTGCGCCAGCACAATCGCCCCATTAACTCTCCGACAACCCCCCACCCCATCAAGCTTCTCCCGCGCCGTCGCGAGGTTTTATCATCATCTCCGCCTCTTCCTCGCGTTTGCTGCAATTTCCCCGTCTTCTCCGCACTTGGCGTTCTCCCTTATATTCCTCTCTTCCAATTAAACTCTTTTGGTCCTGCCCGCGTGAAGTACCCAGCTTTCGACTATTAAATTTTGGTTTTAAGTTTGGTCTTCATGATGCGCGTTTATGCTCGGGAGTGGTACTGTGATAGGGCTCTGAATAAATCCGGTGATGACTTGGTGCTCTGCGTGATGCCATGCTTGAATTACCACGTCGCTCGATTTTGCACAGAGTAAGGATAATAAGACCCCCACTTCCACGTCTCATCCTCAACTCAACATCATTTTTAATTTCTCAGTTCATTACTCTTTTTTTTCTCATTGCTTATTACTGCTTCACCCCTGGACAACTGGCGCCCACATTTTTGGCAACCATCACGATGGGCAAGATCGTTCTTCCGAACAAGTGTCGACAGAATAAATAATTCTAAACCATCAGATCGCCACAATTTAGGGCCAATCTTCAAAATGTACCTACACGAAAACTCTTAGAGGAATGTTGTTTATGTTCGTTATATATTTTAAATTACAAAGGACCAATTGCCTCTTGTAATAATATTTAAATTTATTTCCTTTGAAATGTACCAATGTCGTGAATATAACACACGTAAACACAGGAATGATTACAAAAAATTATCAACTTTCTTTGCCAAGTATTGCAGATTATTATATTTACAATATAGCTACTTATGTATTGTTAATGCAATACACAGGAAATTGCAAAATTGCACGCCAAACAATTTTTCCAGTTGTTTTAGGTATACTTGAGCCCAAATTTGAGGATGTGTAGCAGCCAGTCATCGGACATTTATTTACCAATTAAACAATACAATGATAAGTAACAACTAATACTGTTATACAGAGTGTTGCAATATTGCATGTCAATACTTCGGGGAAACATTCCTCACATCGGGAGGATGAAAATATGTTATATGAACATAGGTCCGCAAAAGCTTCTTTCCCTCAGTACAGCCCGTAGCATATGATGTACTGTACGGTGTATGTCCCGCGGTCTGGATCAAGTTACTGTGGAATGCCATCGCAGCGTTTGTTTGCATGATTCACGACACCTCACACTGCCACACTGCGCCTAGAACAGTAGGAACTGCACAGGAATCAGTTACACATGTGTGAAAGCTTATTGTCAGCACTAAAGGAACAGTTCAAAATGCCCTCTATCAGCACGAACACATGCATCAATCCGCCGTTGCATGGACACCCGGATGCGTTGATGAATCCCTGGAAAATTCCTGATTGTTTCGCAGGTCACGGAGGGCGCCCACATCGTCCACCGGCGTTGCATACACAAGCGCATTTAAATGTCTTCACAAATAGAAGCATAGTGGCTGTAATTACAGCTGCGGTGGTATTCCACAGTAACATGATCCAGCCCGCGGGCCATGCAATGTACGTTATGTATTACGGGCTGTAGAGAAGAAACTAAGCTTTTGCGGACCTATGTTCATATAATATTTTTTCATCCTCCCGACGTGAGGAATGTTTCCCCGGAGTATTGACGTGCAATATTGCAACACTCTGTATAACAGTATTAGTTGTCACTTATCATTGTATTGTTTAGTTGGTAAATAAACGACCGATGACTGGCTGTTACACATCCTCAAATTTGAGGTTCAAGTATCGTTAAAACAGGAAATATTGTTTGTTCTAACTGTGACGTTCGGTTCGTCTTAATGTCTTCGTTTAGACAAATTCTAAGCGTAGATGGATTATATCCCAGCTCAGTGATGCCGAATATTGCGATATGCACCGAGGGCTAGAAAAACATTTACAAGTCTATCTGCCTTGCGTGTCTCGTTATGTTTCTGTGGTCCTCCCGCCTTAACGAACTAAGGTCTCCGACGTCGAAATGTAGGAAACACAAGGATAATAATTTGCTAATAATATCCGATTAAAAAGTGATGAACAGTGAATCTCTTAGTAACTAATATTTTATATTTGAGACATCTAGTAGGTTTCGTGCTTAAAAGAGACATCTCTCCATGAATATTGATCGTGCGAGAATCATGTGGAATGTAAAATAATTTGGTCGCGTCTTAGTGGCGACCCTAACGAAACCATATCAACATCATTGTTTGCAACAAATACTCCATCTTCATTTTTTTTTCCATGGTGAAATTACGTTCAAGCAAAACTTAAAGTATAATTAACTTCTATTGTCTATGAATCTACGTCGAACAAAGACTTCTGCAATTTATGTTAAAACGTGCACATTAATATGTTTGCGTGTTGAAAGTTACGACTGACGAAAAATGTATCTTCCCAAATATATATCCCCTCGTTAGGCAAACAAAGCGAGCAAGAAAGTTTACGAGGCCATTTTGTAACACAGTACAAATTCCACTTCGATTATAGGTATAAGTGATGTGAACTTCCAAGATTCCAATACGTCTCATCACAATATGAGGCATAGAGTATTTATTTTAATGCTTCATCCATATTAGCCTATAATTCTGTACGTGACTTTATGGTAATCACCCCCGTGAAACTTTTTTTCTCCCCCACACAGACGTACGCCGTGATGGCGCGAGAAGTACACAAGTTCGTCCTCTTGTGCACTTCAGTTTCTGACAATCGCGAACGTGTTGCTTCTGGCGACGTGTAGGCACTTTCAAGTACGCACTCCATGCTTATTCTGTTAAAAGACTCGCGACGAAGGGATCGCTTCCACCATCTCGCTCCTGCATACTTGTCTATGCCAGTGGTTATGCTGGACTTGAATATTGGATAATCCGCGCGGGCATCACAGTCCCTCGCGAGATAGCTCCCCGCCAGTTCTCTGGCAGATTAGCGTCAGAGATAATAGAAGGTCCTCTGAGCGTGCTTTCAGTACCCGCCGTTGCTATTTACTCTGCGGGCATTAATATGACAACTAACAGATCTATTTTAATCTAAAACTTATCGTTAGTTTAATGCGAAATAAAGTTTCTTTTAAATGCTGTTTTTAAACATTGAATTTGTTGCATAAGATTCTATGCCCACACTGTAAAAAAAATTGAGGTAAAATTCCCTTACATGTAAGGGAAGCTAATTACCACTACATGTAAGGTAAAATTGCCTCTTAAGTGTACAGTAAATTTACATAACAAGTTAACTACTATTCCCTAATCGTAAGGGAAAAGTACCAGATAAAATTGGGGAATAATTAGCTATATTGTATAATAAAATTATATTAAAAAATACCCCGGAATGTTAGTACTGTTAATTTTTTAATTACCTATATCCGCAGACGAATAGTAACCTAAACCTCAGATCATCGACACTTGGCGGGTAGACGCGAACCATGGGCCTCTATCACGATAGGCCCACGCGCTATCCATTACACCACGACGACAGCGTGGGAGCGGCAGTGATTATTAGCGTGTTAATGGATTGTTTCTTCCGCTCATCCCCCCACTTAACTGTTGAGAATGCTGAAGAGATCCACACGTCGTAAGGTAATTTTCCCATCCATGTATGGGATTTTCCACTACCATGTACGTGAATTTTACTCCGGAGAGCGGTAATTCTACCTTAGCTGTAAGTAAAACTGTGTTCCCCCCCCCCCCCCAAGCTTGCGAATATTACCTTAAAAGTGTCAGATAATTTTCCCATTATTTTTTACAGTGCACGAGCATTATCACTACCGCGGCCGCGGAGTGGTTAGACTACTCGCCTCCCACCTAGGCGAACCGGATTCGCTTCCCAGTGGGGGTTTTCTCGGGGATATCCCTTTTCCCCCACCCTTGCATCCCGGTGCTACTCCATACTCACCTCGCTTCGCCCTCATCGGCTCTCAAGAGCCCGGTGTTACCAGCCTCACAATACTCATCGCTCGCTCGTTCAGTAACACAACCCGGGCGAGTTGGCGCAGCTACAAACCATTGTGCTCTCATCCCGGGTTCGATTCCTGGTAAGACCTTCATGATTCCGGTTTTCATAAATCACTCCAGTTTTTAGTAACTTATATTTTATCTTGTAAATGTAGCCTATTTAAAACTTTATTATATCGTTGTTAGTATTTAAAGATCTTTGTGAATTGTATTAAAATTAGCAAAATATAATTCATATTTATTTATTCAAAAAAATATCTACTTATTTGATTTATTTTCTCTACGAAAGGACGCTGGGATGGTTTTTCACGACAGTAACTGGCCGATCTCTTACCCATTCCTTAATGTCTAGTGTTCACCTACTATGCCTTATCATCGTCCGGATGCTCTCAAAATAGGCGTAATAAACACAATAACGATATATTTATACTTCAGTTTGGCTTTAGAAAATCATTTTTATATTTAATATACCTACAACTCATTAGTTCATTCTCTAGTGACCTTAACTTTCGACGAAACTCTCAGACATCCCATCGCAAACAACCACACGTTTTATTGCAGTAGAATTACGTGTTTAAGATGAATTCAAGAGTCTGTCTTGCATACGAAATCAGTGAACCTCTTTTAGTAGAGCCAAAACAGCATAAAAAAAGAGGACCAGAGTTTAAAAAAAATCCGATTCCCACGTGAAACTGCCACTGTCTTCGAGATACTCCTTGAAAAGGTATAAATACACTTGTAGTGCGTAATGCCACAGTTCTCTCGATGAACGTGTGTTTTGTATGTGCGTGTATTACACAACTTGTAAACAACAAGAGTATTGTCTAACTGAAGGTATTTTGCAAGTCTCAGGCGTAGAAGTACGGAAGAATAAAAGACTGATTCACAACGAAGTTAAGATTATACACTGGTGTGCAAAAATTACGAAAGAGACGGATTTTCACATGTAACGTCGCACACAATCGTTTCAAATAGGTATAGGCTGTTCACGATAAGGTGAGAACTTTTGAAGCCCTAGTTACTTATTTCTTTCAACCAATTTATATCCTTCCCCCGCTTGTTTATGTAAACCCTGCCATGTGAGTAATAAAAACAGTGTATACATTCACCATACCTACAACCAAAAGTCCGAGGCCAGAATGAAATGTATTTATTGGTTATTATGTCTTATAAAAAAGCTTCAAAAAGTGCTCAGTTTACTGTGAACGGCCTATATAAAGGCTACAACGCATACCACAACATCATCGGGATGTAGAGTTATAGGGAACGTGTAGAACACTGATAAAGAAAGAAATCAAAAGGATATGAAATAAATTTATTCAAACGTGGGTTCTGAGCACAGCGCGCCAGAAGACAGAAAGGTCCGTGTGACAGGTGACAAGCAAGAAAAATGCAGTCCTCAGCAGGGGATATAATCACCTCTGACTGCGAAGTGAGATGTGCATCGTCTGTTCAGGCTCTGATGCCGACGAGCTCTTGAGGCATCACGTCCCATTTATGCCGTCTGTTAACGTCCTGACAGGCGTCTCCCGACAACGTCCCACGCGTTTTTCATTGGATTTAAGTCCGGGGACCGTGTAGGCCAATCCAAACGCGAATGTCTCCACTCTGAAACCGCTCGGCGACATCCGCCGTATGATCAAGTGCGTTGTTTCGATTATTAATGTAATCTATTGGTCGGCAGGAAGAAACGGAGGCCAGCGGGCGTGCGCGTATGTATATGTATAATATATATATATATATATATATATATATATATATATATATATATATATATATATATATATATATATATATATATATATATATATATATATATATATATATAATATATATATAGGGCGTTGCGAGGACACATGAAAATAAGTGACACTTCATACTATGACGGAATAAAACTTTCAAGTTATCACACTTGCTGCAAACACTACATAACTTCAATATGGCCCAAAACTACATCTTCAAACTGGCATGGCTTAACTATTCTCGGCTAATAGCTACGGATCTAGTATCAATGGTCTGCATTTAATTGACCTACAGACATCCATAAAAAAAATTGCAATGTTGACGAATAAATGCCCTTATAGCAAATTTTGTACGACAGAAATCGTACACGCCAGTTCGAAGAATGTTGCATTGCGGCTACGGAACACTTGATGCGCAATGTTATCGATTAGAGTTATGGTTCATCGTCATACCTTAACGAGGCTATATGGGCGTAGCAATGTTATCGATTAGAGTTATGGTTCATCGTCATACCTTAACGAGGCTATATGGGCGTAGCAATGTTATCGATTAGAGTTATGGTTCATCGTCATACCTTAACGAGGCTATATGGGCGTAGCAATGTTATCGATTAGAGTTATGGTTCATCGTCATACCTTAACGAGGCTATATGGGCGTAGCAATGTTATCGATTAGAGTTATGGTTCATCGTCATACCTTAACGAGGCTATAGGGGCGTAGCAATGTTATCGATTAGAGTTATGTAGTGAGACACTATAAAAAAGTTTTTAATTGAACATTAAGATTGTAAAATATTATTTCAATATGAATATAATTTATTATAAACGGGGAGAGCCATACAAATGTGCTGAAATATTGGATTATATAGATTTAACCAGCCACATTCTGAGTAAAGCCTAATTGAGGAGTCCGCACCTTGTTCATGATTTTGGAACGTGAGGTCGACGGCCGGACATACTTATCATCAGTGGTCCTCGTTCCAATAGCTCGACAATATAAGACACCGTCCACGGGCTACACTATCCTGTTACGGCTGTGTTGTTCCAGTTTACTGGCTGGTGGAGGGGGTTTCTGTTGTTTGAGATGCCGCGACTTATTTCAGCAATCACGGCCCGTGTCTTGGATAAATACGTGAAGGTGTGGTCATGCAGGGCGCTCAGCTAAGGCCTGATTACAACTGGTAACAGGGTGCCGGTGTCACCCATATCGCTCGCTAGCTCTGCACACCTTAAGAACGGGATGTATATAGGCTATTCACGGTAAAGTCAGCACCTTTGAAAGCCCTCTCATTCGGAATAATAATATATAATTTTAGCCTTAGACGTTAGTTTCCGAGTATGGTTGAATATACACACTGTGTACATTACTTACATGGTAATATTTATTTAAAAAGGTAGTTAAGCGATAAAAAGAGGCTGAACGTAAAAATAAAGTAGCTGGGTCCTCAAAGGTGCTCACTTTACCGTGAACACCCTATATTCCTCAACACCCTATATTCCACCCTATATTGCAACATAAAATATGCCGTTTTTCAGAGGGGAACATTTTTGTATCGACAAAATGCCGTACTCCAGCGCTCTGTAATACTACATAATCCCACGCAGTATTTCAGTTGCAAAAATTTTACACCTAAGAAATTTAAAGGTAATAAATTGATATATATATATATATATATATATATATATATATATATATATATATATATTGGAGTTGTAACACTGTTGTACTAATATTTCGATACGTCTTAAGCTAGACTGACACCTTAAGTCAACCCTGCATACAGTTACTATCGTTTTGAAGTAATGAAACCTCGCTTCTTTCAAGTTAAGTTAATTTTCTCTCCTTTACCATTACCTCGAACAGACCACCTACAGGGTCTCAGAAGCCTGCGATTCGCAGATCCGACCCGCATATCGGACGACTAGTGCTCGATTACCGGTCCCGCTATCCACGATTTAGATTTCCCACGTTTCCTGGAATCTCTCCAGGAAAATACCGGGACAGTTCTTTAGCAAGAAGGGTTATGATCCATTACTTGCTTGGTTTTGATTGTCCTAATAAGGGCACATATACAGTTGATAGAATTCGGGGAAATGCCCGTACTCCAGTCTAAATTTGAATGATATTACGTTTGCACATCCAGAATCACGATCTACAATAGCGTTGTCGGAAGAATAGCTTCCATAAGACTGCCACGAGGGTTCTGTGAACACAGCAAGTTTAACGCTATTACTTTGGCTTACTTGTTTCGAATGTCCATAGTTGATTTACACTCAATTCAAGTTATAATTTCGACCTCTATTATACTGATTTGTAGTTTTTTCGAAGTGTTGTAAAATGTATGTATTTTTCTGCTTAACTACTTTCTGCTTTACAATTACATTCCAGTTAATAGTGTTTAGCATAATTTATTAGTTATGGGTGTTTAGGTATAGTATGAATTTCTACTCTTAGTTTGACGTATTTTTCCCTAGTTTTGCATTATGTTTTTAGGTTTTGCGCGCGAAAACACAAAATAAAACTGAAATCTTATCTTTCGTCTCTCATGTTAGGATACAGTTTCGGACCAAATTTCAAAGTTGGTGAATGTTTTGTCGTATAACACAACTTGTCTACGACACGAGAGCTTCAGAAAGTGCACCAGTTAGCGTATCCTAGTCCTAGGACACAGATTGAGATAGCGCAATTGTATACGAGTCCTGGGGCGGGGGTTATTGTTAAGTTTCCCGTAACGCAGCTCCCGATCGCAAGATCTCAATTATCGCAATATATCTCCGGTGCTTGGTGTTATAAGATAAAGATTACTTCTCGGTTCTCCTGAGAAAACGATTGGAAATAATCGAGAGCTGCATTCCCGATCGGCGAGTTCAGTTTCAACATAGGTCAGAATCGTCGTACCAGTATTTATTACGGACTAGTATATACGGACTAGTATAAACGCTATGCTTCCATTCTCCTTAATCTAAGTGCATTACAAACGACGTTATAACATGCAGAATATTATGAAATGCATCCAAATGTACGAGTATATGCTCGGACTATAATCCATTCACGGTTACTTCGCACTTTTCTGAAACCCTGCTAAAGTTCTACTTCCACGATATTCCTCCCCACCTCATATCCTAACTAAGTATAGAAAATTACACTAAAGTACGACGCACCGAATTCGTGCGCACTCAGTTGTAATGATAGTTCGCGTGAGAACTATTTCTTGCTAGGTGCTACCAACATTTTTTTCTTACTGTTTTCCGTCGAATTTATTATAAATTAATTATTAAAATTTATAAATAAAATTAAGGCAAAGCTTCAATTCAAGGAAAAATAAGATACCTAAGAGGTATAAAACGCTTGTGACACATTGACATATTTAAGAAATAACTAAACACGTAGTACATGGGCTGATTTTTCAACGGTTTGATTCGAAATGTATGAAACCACCGCGAATAGACTATACAATTGACCATCATATTGGCGTATCTCGCAAAAATTTTGAAAGTGTAGAAATGGCTGAATGCTTACGTCGCATGATCTCTATAGGCTGTTCACGATAAAGTTAGCACTTTTGGAAGCCCTGCTTGAAATCTACTTGTACGCGCGTTGTGTATTATTCCGCCTTATATAGAATGAACATTTCCATGGGCCTCATCACTTTATTCATGCGTCGGTCAAGTGAAACTGTGGAATTATTAGAAAAGTAAATATGTAACATATATGCTCATTCTTAGACATATATATAAAGGAAAAGAAATAATTTCAGTTTGCACAATGGTTACCTAATACTATATTTGACGTTAAAATGTGGAACTATTTCCCATCCATCATTATCAACATTACTGAGCGCATGGCACTCAGTGCGCCCGTTAAAATATATGCATGCAGGGGCAGTGACTTTTTCCAAGGTTGATTTCAAAAGTGCTCACTTGATCGTGAACAGCCTATAACACATGAAACAGATTTTTCACGGCTCAGCTGACAATGTTTTTTTTTTGCTTCGCCTAGAAATGTAAAAAAAAAAAAATTGTATTACTCTATGCAATAAACGAATTCAATTAATGGCTAGCTTCTATGATTTTTATGAATAAATATATATGTTACCAAGTTTGTTTTCCGTGAAGCTCTTTACTTAGAAAGTGGTAGCGAAAATCTTGTGTTCCCTTTAATAAAAACATTTCAAACAACTAATTATTTAAGATTTGTTGTTCAGGCATAACGCCAAATTTTCTGGGTAAAAATTTAAGTTCTTTTTTTTTTTATTATTGTACTAGCTGTTACCCGCGGCTTCACCGGAATGCAAAAATCAAACCTTAATTATAATGATCAAGTGCTCTACCTTAATTGTTCTTCTTTATTACTCTAATACATCTCTATAAACTATATTGTATTATTTGTTATTCTCAGCGAAAAATAGACCACCAACTAGCGCCTACGCAAATGGTTGGTCGCATATTTTATATATTCCCTAAGAAACTGCTCCTTTTACCGGGATGAAAAGTACCCTATGCGCTAACCCAGAATATAATCTACCCCTGTACCAAACTTTATCCGAATCCGTCGAGCCGTTACAACGTGATTGAGTAACAAACATACATACTTTCACATTTATAATATTATTAAGATTTCCTACAACGAAAATTTACGTGCCGCTTTCTATTTATTTCCTTGAAAATAAATACATCACAGTGAAATTGACACAGATGGAATGCCGAGGGAGTGAGGTCCCGTAGGGGTAGTGCACTTAGAACACCGTTTTAAACACTTGCTGGTAACTTGAGTAGTTTCCGATCGGTAGCTCCTACCTGCTTGTAGGAATCGACGCGGTCGCCTACCTAGCTCATGAATTGCGCTGCAATGCTTTAGAAAAATGCTTTTTTTTTTTTTTTTTACAACGAGGGTGAAATATGAGGTAAGAATGGAACAGCGCCGGAATGCAATGGCTGGGGAAATGGGAGATCCCCGAGAAAACCCGCTGACCAGCTTCATCGTCCATGACCCCAATAGGTTTGCCTACGAAATAATACCACTTTCCAAACGACTATGGGATGGCACTTTCAGGGCATCACTCATATTGGAAACATTATTTTCTTGCCCTAGAGCACAGTAAAATGGGGTTTGTCTGTGTTGGGGATACGGCTGTTTGTTTTGCGTGAATACGTCTACGCTGACGCGCTCGGACGCCTTGGCGTTTATTTTACGTTCTCGGCACCGCTTCACTCGATCATATGGGGTTTTATGGGTATCACTGGATTTCTTTTGAGATGCTCTTTCCAACCGTATACGACTTCTGTATTTTAACTTGGCTTTTTGACGAGTATAGGCCGAAATTGTGTTAAGTTTTCTAAAATTTTTACATTAGACGCATAAAATTTCACCATAACCACGCCATACAAATGTTTTTATGCGCACAATCGATTGATCTCGACGAGAGCTGTCGATTGAAACTCAAATTATCGTCGTAACTTCTAGTCAAAAGTGATACTACGCGGAAGTTATGAGACGCGGTGAAACGAATTAAAAATTTCCCCCCCCCCCCCCCCCAAGCTCTCTCCCTTCACCGCTCTACGCGCAATGCTTCACAGTTCTCACTCAACGTAACATACTATTGATCCTTTGGCAATCGAGTGGTGTAATTGAATTTTGAATGTAGACGATAGATTCGGAGCTGCAATGCCAAATTGTATCCCCCCGATTTAGTTATCATCGGATTTCCTGGATTACCCCCCACCCCCCTCCACTGTGGTTGCAAATATTTAAAGACCATATAGGCATGGAATGAGCTTTGCTACAGAGTTACGTCCAATTAAATTATAGCGTCACCTCTTTAACGTCACGTCCAGGCGAGTCGCTGACGGAAAAACTGCAAGCCAGCTGAACGCCTTGCTCGTAGAGGCGATACCGCTATACACACGCCATTCGGCGTCACCCGTAGTGCTTCATCGATTTTTGCCTCAAGCCGTGTCCGAAATGACAAATTCATTGTTTCGTAAGTTTCAATTCGGACAATGTCGACAGTCACTTGTTTAGCAGTCGCGGCAACGAATTTTTACATTAAGAGTGAAAAATATTTTTACCTAAATTGAATGCTTAAAATGGACATAATATTTATGCTATCATCACTGAATTCTACGGATATGTTAATAAATAATAAAATAATAAATTATGCAATAACGACTTAAAAAAAAAAACAAAGCACAACCATTACTAGATTTTAAAACACGACTAGTGTATTTTTGAACAGTTAATTGTGTGAACTTTTTAATTGTGCATTCGCATTGGTTTTTGATGTCAAACCTAATATGGCGCTGATTGTCATTTTGCATTTTTGCAAACATCCGCTAGATACAATATACAAAATACGAAATACCAAATTGCCAAATACGTCACCATTTTTGTATACCAGTTTTGTCGATAAATTCTGCCATTTCGGACACTGCATCACTCGCTCAAACACGCTCCTAACTTGGCGACCGCATTAACGATAGACTGGACGGGTAACTTGGAATAGATTCACCTGACTTGTTCCATGCCTAACGACTCGACTTTCAAGTTACGACACTTATAATTGAATTGAAAAATTCCATAACAGTGTTTTATCATCTGTCGCTTTAATACAACACACGCCCTGGGGTGGGAGGCCTTTATGTCGGAGCCTCGCCATTGATGTCGCGGTCGGAGAGCGGGGAATGGCCAGAAGCACTCAGCTCTAATCCCTGTATCGTAGGATAATCCCACGTGATCACCTCCGAGATCATCAGGTGCCCGTCCCAAACCTGACCACACCAGCCGACCACATTCCCAGATTCACGATTCCCACAGTAATGTTCCTCCTCGAAGTCAAACGACGACTAATCGATATATATGTATGAGTTGATATACGAGTGCGTACAAATTACATGTATTATATGATACGAAACAAAACACTCCAATACCTCCGAAAGTAATAATTTAACCCATTTAACTGGCATGGTATGTGGCATATCACTGTCATATCTTTTGTTACCCCGTTTGCAAGTTTCGTGTTAAATATATGATAAATATTGACTACATATTATGGACTTTGTTTGTGGCCCTATTATTGCAGAAAATAATTATCAGCGTCTTTCTTGCTCATACCATACTAATAAAGAGACAATTCCAACATAGAAGTTAAGGGATAATAAGTGTGACTAACAAACTTAGGTTTTTTCCCCTTCTTTTTTTCCTTCATTTAAGAATTTATATATATATTGCCAGTAATTTCTAAAAAAAATTTCATACACCGATTCTAGAGACTTTTGTAATGAAAATTTGACCGACTGTTAGTTTCCAGTATACTATCCAAGGTTACTGTTTCGTAATATGTGGGGGGGGGGCACGATGGCTGAGCGGTTAGCCTGCTCGCCTACCATCAAGGCGATCCGGGTTCAATCCCCGGCCGGGTCACTCCGGATCTTCGCATGTGGGAATCGTGCTGGAGGATGCCGTTGGTCGGCGGGTTTACTCGGGGATCTCCCGTTTCCCCTGCCCCTTCATTTCGGCGCTGTTCCATACTCATATGTCACCCTCATCGGCCTCCCAAAATCTCAATGTTAAGAGCCGTCCAAATTCCTTCACTCACAGATAATTGTCTTGATGTGAACGGCTAAGTTTCCCAATTTCGCCAGAACATAAATAAGTGTACAGGGGTGCAACAGCCCCTTATACCTTTCACTTCAGTTGAACACGCCAGGAAAATGTTCTCACTGGCGAGCAACAAGTATAGGGACTGACATTTACCAATCAGCGGCCGTTAACTTACTTGCCGTTCACTAGCCCATTAAATAGGAAATATCTGGCAGTAACCAGTTAGATACAAGGTCCTGTTATGCGTTAGCTTTTACTTAAGTTCATTCCTGAAAGGGACTACAGGCGTAGCTAAATAATGAGTAATGATTGGATAGAGCACAGCAGTATTAAGATGAGATCTATTGAACGTAAGGATTATACAATAACTATTTACGTGACTATTCATCGGGGGAGCTTAAATGAAATACCAAGATGCTAATTAATTATAAGTTATATTACCGCACGCCACTACTATTACAATGTAATTAGAAAGTCCCCACCTTGTTCACGTTGCCGGAGGCTGATTCTAGCAGGTGGTTAACGACGGCCGGACATACCCATCTCCATGCCTTCTTGGTCCGCTGTCCCGATGACAAAGAACGCCACTCCTAGTGTTACGTTGGCCTATATCGGGTGCGTTGTTTAATATTTCCGGCCCCTTTTATTGACCGGTGGAGAGGGTTTCTGCAACTGTCTTTCGCAAGTTGTCGTTGCAATCACGCTCGTGCCCTGGTTCAACGTTTGAAGGTGTGATCAGACAGGCCGTTCAGGTAAGGCCTGATGACTTCATAAACAGCCCGTCCCAGATGCGTAATCTTAATTAGACAGCGGAACCGTAGTTGAGAATAATATTTGTAGATGAGTGAAAAGGTTTGGGCGGCTCTTAACAGCGAGGTCTCGAGACCCAATGAGGGTGAAGCGAGGTGAGTATGTAGCAGCGCCGGAATACATATCCCCGAGAAAACCTCCGAAACAGCGGCATCGTCCGGGCACTATTCCCACGTGCGAAAACCCGAGTGTGTCCCCGCCGGGAATCGAATCCAGTCAGCCTTGGTGGGAGGTGAACATTTATATTAATTTATTCATTTATTTAGCTCCATAAAACCCTAACTCTTACCCTTTCTAGGTCAAGGGTGTGGAGCGCGTAAACAAGGGTGTACAAATAATAGCTTACAGTAAGAATACAACTGTAAGTGTGCAAACACACATATGTACACAACTGAAACATTCGCAAATGTACAAACATAAATACACAATAATATAAAATAGTTATACAAGTATACAAAATGAAAGGCTAAAATAGTATAACAAAACAATACAAGTGTGAACAACATTTAATTATATATATATAAAAAAAACTGCATTGCACGATTAGATCCATTCCATATTAAAACTGCCGCGAGTGAGTGGGCAAAAAAAACCTGCTGTCTAATATTTAATCAAAACAAAGAACTAAAAAGTATAATTAAAACGTCAAAATCTAAACTTATTACTTATTTAAACAATTGCCACCTAGAAAGAAATTTTACATAATATTATAAAATAATTCAGCCTGTTTTCACATTGATGTACAGAATGTGTCTAAATTTGACCGACGAACTTCGGCCCCAGGTTAATAACAAAAAAAAAAAAAGAAGATGGAGAAACAATTTACGACGTATGGCCTGAAGTCAATTCTACAGGTGGTCGAGATGTTTGAAGTTCGAGATGAAAAAAAATTTATTAGAAATATTGGAGAAAATGTTTAAGATTGAACGAATATCTGTAAACACCCCAGCAATTGTGTCTCACCCTCATCAAATTATTTCATGGAAATAATCTCTACCACTACTACTACTACTACTACTATATCGACGTTGTCTCCGTGATGCTACAGCATACTTTGGATTTAAAATACGGATTATAACCCGCACATCACAATTAACTTTACACATTAAACACACATTCAGTGTTCAATCTCCAGTAGTTGTAATACACTAGCCCTTCAGGCCAAACTAGAAAAGTATGCATCACCCTTAGAATTAGCTTTAGATCTATGTAGTATATATGTTTTCACCTTTTTTCACGATTTACCTGAAGCCTAAGTTTGTCGGTCAAATTTATAAACATCCCGTATAAGCAATTATGGACACGATCTATTTTCAATGAGTAAGCATAAATCAGCCGCTGCTTCACTCTAAATTTGAATCAGTGGGAAACCACTGATTCGCGGTGAAATCAAACCACTCCAATCAATGAAAATGGCCCCACTTAGAATCAGTGGAAAACCACTGATGGTTTCGGCGAAAAAATTTCAATGATTGAATTAGTGATGCAAAACAATTTCACTGATTGAGTAAGTGACGGCCGACTGCAGTGGCGAATTAAATATTGCTTTTATGGAATGTAGGAAAATAATGACGTGAAATAAACATATTTACGATAGTTTATAATTAATATTGTGCAATTAACCGTGATTTAAAAAAGTAAAAAAAAAAAAAAATTGTCGATGGCCGGAATTGAACTCGCACACCCTTCCAATCAAGGCCGTTATCTTACCATTTGAGCTATTTTTTTTAAAATAAAAATAGATTTATTATCACACCGAAATACAGAGGCGTTTACCCTTAACCTATTATATACAGTACACATTCAACCCACAATATAAACAATAACAAAATACTCAATAAAATATCTACACAATTCTTACACAGGGGCACAAAGCGATATGAACATTTGGTGACACAAACAATTATTTAACGTGAGGGACAGCGCACGGCGTACACCCCGATATGGGACACTGACCTACGACACTTACACCTATCGACGAGTACTACTGGAACATTAAGGTGTACACTTGTAAGGACCGAGGGGTGGGCAGCGCACGGCGTACACCCCGATATGGGACACTGACCTACGACACTAACACCTATCGACGATTACTACTGGAACATAAAGGTGTACACTTGTAAGGACCGAGGGGTGGGCAGCGCACGACGTACACCCAACCTCGGTAATATACACGCACTTCCTGTAGGCTATCGCACCAACATAGAGTCACCGGAGGAAAATATAAGTCTTAAAATTTCACTGTGCGAAATCGTGTGGTTTGAAGTTATATGCTCATGCTTTTCGTGTTTGGTTTGATTTGTACCGTTAGGATTGTTAAACCGAATAGTATGTATGAGTGCACTCCTCTTAAAACACGTTCTTTGACGGCAATTCTTAAACGATGTTCGACGGTCATTTCTACGCTCAAGTTTCGCTGATACGTCAGTCGAAAATAATTTGAGACGGAGCAAGTTGCTCAGATGTTTCACTGGTCCATCAGTCAAAAAATAAACCACTGAGAAAACAGTGAAAAAAAAATGACTGACGAATCGGTGGGAAATGTCACTGAATCAATCAGTGAAGGAAATATGGACTTTTCTGACTGGCTCAACAGTTAAATTCACTGAAGTGACTATTGTATCAGTCATATAAGTTTGACTGATTGAAACAGTGAAATTCTCAACGATTCAAATTTATAGTGTTGTTTTCGCGTCCTCGTCTTGCATTCGTTATCAATGTCCGTATACCGTATTATTTTATGTCGCGAAGCGGGACCCCGGCAAATAGTCTATTTAGAGGAGTGGTGGTCTTGTTTAGAATGCCAGCCATGTGGCCGCCGGGCAAAGGGGAATAAATTAGGCGTGATTAACACGTCTGTATACAGTGACGAATTGGATACTCCACTGGCCTCGGTCGTCTAGTTGTAGTGCTATTTGTAAATGCGAGTTTAGGATTGATGGCGCCTGCTAAGTATCGCCTTTTTCAGTTGCATTATTTCGTTGTTATCAACCACCAATTTTTTGGAATAATTCTAAGTTTTAATTCTAAAAATATCTTGCAAGGTTCTCGAAAGATATATTTAATGTTTAAATAGTGTGGCTTCCGATGGAGTACTGTTTTTGACTATACAAAATGCAGATATCTTTAAAAAGTACTACACTATCCACCCAAATTGGGGCCGTGGTGCTGAGCGGTTAGAACGCTCGCCTCCTACCAATGCGAACCGGGAATCCCCAGCCGGGTCGTTCCCGGATTTTCTCAAGTGGGAATCGTGCGAGAATTTGCAAAATTTGTAAACCAAGTCGGAGAAAAATGAGCTACTTGGCTGCTTTCTAAGCATGCTCCACCAAAACCATTAAAGATAAATGGAAACAATGTTACAAGAAAATGTCGCGGATAGTCGCATATATAAGTAGGTATGCATTTCAATAACCTCATGAAACCTGAGCGAAGTGATGGCGGGCTGCTAGTACACGTATAAAAGAAGAAAATTTGCACATTTTAGCACGAATATATGTGACTACAGTATTTACTTTTTTCGATATTTTAAAATATTATATAACAATATTTTTCAAAATCAAAATTGAACCATATTTGCATTCTGGATGATTCATAAATCATATTTTGCGAGAAACCCTCGCCAAACAGACACACGATAGTAAATACTCTGAATTTTATGTAATAGATAGGTATGATAATGTTTGAAATATGTTTTAATCATTGGTGTTATGCAAGTCTATTTGTTATGAAAATATACATTTCGTGGCTGAAATACATTAAATCGAGAGATTTCGGCGGCTCTTAGCTAGGGCTGTGGGGCCTGAGTCAGATTATGAGCAATTTTGGATGGAGTAGGCAGTCTGTTAAAACATAGCAATTTTTAACTACATTAATTAAAGAACTCACTTTTATATTAAGTACATTTTTGCACATGTACTTTTACTGGAATTGGAAAAAATTTCTTATGCAAAACTTTAATGTCAATTTCACATCTGCACCATTCTGTCGAGCGAGATTTTTTATTCAACAAATATAAAGCCTTATTCAATCATTTTGCTACGGTAATTTTTAGTCTGGAAACGGAAACGGATTACAAGTCGGAAGTTTGGTACATCACATCAACTTTGTAGTCCTGCACTAAGCGAGGTCTTGAGAATCGATTGATAAATCTTTAAAAAGTACTTTAAAATATATTTACTCATTTTTATTGAGTACAATCAATTTTAATTACGATAATCTTGCACGATTGAATGCTTTTTTTTTCTTCTTCTTCTTCAAATCTCCCTTTTTGAAACAACCAGAAAAGAAACATCTTTAGTATTGGGTATAAAAATTTATATTAATTTCTTTTTTTTTTTTTTTTTTTTTTAAATAATCAAAATCCTAGTAAAAGACCATATATTTTAAATTTGACAAATATGTGCTTTCGTTTTTCAACGTAAATTGTGTTTTCCCGACAATTTTGGCGATATATTTATATGTTGCATTTTACTGAACTTTCATATTTTACAATAAGTTGCTAACTTGCATCGCGAGCCAGTCTACTAACAATTTTTAAAATGTTCGCACCATCTTGGCGGAGAAATCAGAGTTAATAATCTAGAATTCCTTGATGGCCTCAAAATGGGCGAAGGAAACTTCACAGCCGAAATCCTCTCCACTAACGAAGCCAATTTTGTTTCCAACAGCAACGTCAATCACCAGAACCTACGTTACTGGAGCCATAGCAAAGCAAATTGAAGAGCCCGTGAAAAAAAAAAAAAAAAAAAAAATGCAAGGTGTGGAAAAGTGAGAGTGGAGTGCTGCACCTTTTTTTTAATCAACATAAAACTTTCTGCTGACCTCTTTACCTCCGCACCAACGACTGGTTACATTACACTCACATGCTCGCAGTTTTCAGTAGATGATTTGTCACATCTGGTAACATATTTACCAGACACCTACACACACCAACGACTGGTTACATTACACTCACATGCTCGTAGTTTTCAGTAGATGATTTGTCACATCTGGTAACATATTTACCAGACACCTACACACACCAACGACTGGTTACATTACACTCGCATGTTCGCAGTTTTCAGTAGATGATTTGTCACACTGTGAATTTATTCTTATTTGAGAAGGGGAAAAGATATCGGAGACAGTTGTATTCTTGATACCGTAGTTATGTCATGCCTTACAGATAGGCATCCAGATAGCAGCAGCATTGGATTATAATGTAACAGGTGTTGCAAACAGTTGTAGATATTTGTATATGTTGTAGACAATGTGAAGTTTGTTGTGGAATAGGAGGTGCATGTAGTGGCGGCAGATGGACGTCATTGGTGGTGTGGTGCTGGCAGTTGTGTCGTGGGTGGGCTGTATTTATTGTGATGTTATAACCAATGTAGGGAGGAAATTAAAAAAAAAATTATGTAGGTATTCTGTAGTGCACTTTTCATCCATACCTGACAACAGCACCTTGGTTATGCATTCGGTGTAGACTTTGTGAGCATGCGAACACAACTGATATTGGGTCCCCAAAACCCTTGTGCAACTTCCGAGGCAATCTCGATAAACCTCGTACAAGAGTGACTATAGCACGTTAGGTTAGCAATTAGCAAGGAACAATCTAAGTATATTGATCAATTCATTCTCTAAATTTGCAAGTTAAAATGTGTTTGAGGGTTAAAATTTATTTTTGATAATTTTATTGCTTGATGCACATAACATTTTCATGAATCACACCCAGTATGAGCTGTGTATTTTTGCGATAACGATATAAAGTATGAAGATTATTATCACATTCTTTGAAATACTGATAGGGTAAAACATTTTCTGTATTATAAATGAGATATTTCCAACATTTTTCTTCCTCACAAAATGTTGTTACAATGCATTCACCCTTAAGTTTATGCTTTAGATCTACTATATGTGGTCTGTACTAGTTTACAATACATTTAGTACTGTTGCAGTTAGTTAAACTGGAATCATAACTAGTTGGTTTACTATGTGGTGTCAAAGATTGAGAGAAACATGTACATTTGAAATGAATGTCTGACTCACACATTTACTTAACAACAAAATGTGAATATGCTATGCAAACCTTTATTAATAAACACATACTTGTATTTAAGCAAGAACATTATTCTGCCTTAGCCACTTCACATGCATATAAGTTACACATGGAAAGAAAAACTAACCCTCCTTGTTCGAAAATAAAGTTACGGATGTCCCCATCGCATGTTTCCTTCCAGCGAACGGTGATTCCCTAACGAGATCTGGTGAGTTGGTAGGTGATTACGCCATATCCATGCTCTTCTATCTCCTCGCCAAGACTGACAATCATCAAATCTTATATGTTATTGGTAAGCCACTGTCGGGGTGAAGATATCTCATGGCACAATTGTTGAGTGCTTTTCCTTCAACAAAGCAAATGCCACGACTTATCGAAAGCATAGCACCAATGTTATATATCATTACAGACACAAGCTTGTAGAATACCATCGTACGGTTTGAAGATATCTGTTCTGTATCCTATTTGCAGGATTTTGTATACGTCTGTAGGGACGAAGATTCTAGCCATGACTGACTATTTAATAGTGAACGCTCTCCTTTATATAGTCTGGGTTGAAACTATATAACTGTTCTTGTTGAGCCAAATTTTACAATTCCACATACCACAGGGAGTAGTTAATTCTTGGTCACCATTGTATGTAAAATGTTGCGTGTTGTTACATTGTTCTGTTCAAACTTTAGTAAGAGAGAAGCAAACTACATTCCTTCTGCATTATGTATTTCATTTTCTTGTAGGACATATGCTTCGTGATGTATTCATTTTGAGCTTCTAATTCTACTGGACCATCATTACAAGGTATCTTACTGTCAGGATGTAAATGATATGTAGGACCAGAACTTTGCCCATAACATATGTCGAATACTTTTAAAGTATAATCAGGACGAATTAACAAGAAATGCCAATGTTCATCTCTGATGCACATCTGTATCTGTAGTGGACTATCTTAATCTTAAATTCGAAACCACACTCGGCTGTATCCTATAGTAATACTGGCATAACGAAGTGCTGAGTCTAACCTCCCCAACATAAATGAAGTTCCTGTCTACGGTTCTCTCTCTCTTTATTTATAGTCCATTCCTCACTGGAAGCAACTTTCTCGGAGCCCTACTAAATATATACTTGCAGGCTCATTTCGTATCCTTCCACCAAATGTAAACAAACATTGCCATGTGACTGCCATGTAGCATATGTCAAAATCCATATTTACACGTCATTGTGCATGTACATGTGTGTATACTTTCGCTATACCTCTACACAAATATTTAAATGTGACTTCTATTTTTATACCTGTGAAATGAGAGGGGGAGGGGGGTGATGTGGAGAGACGGGGAGAGAGGAGAGGGGGAGGGGGTGATGTGGTGGGACGGGGAGAGAGGAGAGAGGAGAGGGGGAGGGGGAGATGGGGAGAGGGGAAGATGGGGGAGAGGGGAAGATGGGGGAGAGGGGAGAGGGAGGGAGAGGGAAAAGCCTAGTTTGGTAAACAGTTGCTTACTTGCTCGATAAAACAACACCGTACAATTACGGCCTACTCACATTATTTTCTGCTTATATTTTCAACTGTAAAAACGAGATATGTTGTCATTGGGACTACCTAAATATATAAATATTTCAATAGACACCGTTTAATTTACAAATAGTATACTAAAAAACTAGATAAAAATATTTTAACTGTGAACTATGTCTTACCGGTCATTGCCAACACGTCGCTGCTCTCGCTGTTGTTAATTCATAATTAAAAATAAATAAATAATACAAGTTATAGAAGATATTAAGGTAAATTTTAATTTATTCATTAATACAGCACTCTAAAGTTAACCACAGTGTTATATATTTGTGGAATACAGGTTATTGAAAAAACAGGTGACATGTTATGCCTAGAGTGTTTTTTCAAAGGCTGATTTTCATAAGTCGCTTCCAATCGATAATACACTATAGTTAAGTTTTCTTCCAATTTGAAATAATATTAGTTCTTGAACATTAACTTGGTTAAATCATATTTACAGACACAAACATTGCTGTTTCAAACCTCACAGTCCCACACTCCAAATGGTGCTCTTAGAATTCTTCTACTGCCTTGCATTTGCGTGATGTGTTCCTTATTATTTAATGTTACAGTCCATAAGGTGGGGCTGTCATAAAAAACACTATTCAATTTATATCTTATTTGTCGAAAACCTGGTTCCTTGTTTATTTATTCACTTCTATTTTTAAAACACAAGTCCCAATAAGAACAGGGCAGTTCGCTGTCAGGCTGCATATTTAAAACCAGATAGTCTTCTTCATAACACAACAATCTTTCTGCATATGTTTTTCCCTCAAAACTTTTTGAAAAATTCTAGTGGTTCATCTCTGTTGCACATGTATTTGGAAGTATATGTTGTCTAGAGACTGGAACCATACTTTCTTGTATCCACAAGAAATACTGAAGTATGTCTTCTCAGAGTTGAATTTTTTAATTTTTTCGAAATCTTATGCAGGTATATCTGTAACAAATTATTTTTCGAAATTAATATATTTACACATAGGTAGGATGGTATTATTATTATTATTATTATTATCTTAAAGCTTCACTTTTTCTTTGTGAACAGAACATTATTTTCTCACAGTGATTTGTATTTTAGCATTTGACTATTGAATTAATACTCGATCAGTCGTGATTTCTTCCGATATTTATCACTTCAGCATTGGTTAAAATTTTAAAAATTCCCTTTTGCATTTTTCCAAGCACATATACCAGATAGTTTTCGAGGAGCACATTGTTTACATATTGGAAACACTCTTCGTAAGCTATGACACCAGAATCCCATTTTAGGTAATGTATCTCGTATGTATGTTCCAAAACATCATTTTAACTTGAAGTTTTAAAGTATACCAAGGTCTGGGAGATTTAAAGCATTATAGTTTAGAGTCATTAGCATCGGTTGCATAGGAGATAGCAAGTTCCTTAATTACAATGGAGTTGTCTTGATAGTTTCCGAAATGTTGCATATAGCACATACTTTTTTACATTATTTCATTTTTATACACTCTCAAATTATACAGTATATACAAAAAGTCTCTCTTAAAAAATGTAATTTAGAAATCACAGTACTCGCCTCGGAATCCACTTCATCGACTCCGGATGAGTCCATTACTATATCGGGGATGATTCTAGCTTCAAGTCGCTGTTCCAATCTTCACAACATTCAATCCCTTTGCATGTGTTGTATGCTAACATCATTAGCAAAGGCAGGCATGCCGTAAGGACAGTCTTCACATGGCAAATAGGATATGATATCCTCATCAGCTTGTAAATTTTCAGCAAGGAATGGATATACTATTTTTATTTTGTGCTCCGCAAAATAAATTATAAATTCTTTGGAAGCATGCACAGTTGGGAACAGTCTGAACTCAATAACGCTTTCGCATTGATTACTTCAGCACATTCTGCATCACAGTTGTCACAGCAGTGACCTTGATGCATTGTACCTGTTGCGGGCTGATGCAGAAATGAAATCCCTTGTACATACTGTGTTGTTGATCTAGATGATGTAGCGGGCATCTGGAGTTATAGTAGATGCCTGGTGTTGTTGTAGACCTGATGGACGCCTGGCATTGTTGTTGACCTTATGGACGCCTGACATCGTTCTCAGTGTGGACGCCTGTCATTGTAGACGTCCAGCATCATTCTCGGTGTAGACGCCTAAATCACCCTACTGCTAATGCAATGCACATGCATGCACACACACACAAAGTGATCTTGGCAGTTGACGGCCTAACACTGAGAAAAAAATTAGTCTATCCATCCTGTTATAGTAAACTGATTCAAAATGACTGCAGATTTTCTTTGAATTTGCTTAAATTTGGATTTTTAGGAAAATAAGTCGAAATATAATGGAAATTTACAGATTTCAGCTTCGATAGCAGTCATTTCAAGCTGGATTCGTGCTATTTCATTAATATCACATCGCAAATTTTGTACAGTTCAAATATACACATTTTATGCTATATAGTAAAGTCGAAACTGATGGTTGAAAAATTTATGGAAAATTCTACATGTAAAAATACACACAAATATTGAAAATGAATGTCTTCTCTGCTATATGAATAAGTATTTCTAAAAACAGATTGAGAGTAAAAACTTAAACTTTTAAAGTTTGCTGGAAAACTGGATAAAATTTTTTGGATTAAAATAGAGTTTTTCTTGGAATGTTAAATCTGGGGATTACAATATTGGGTAAGATTTAATTCATTTTAATTTCAGGAATATAAACTTCATTGGCAGGACTTGTGAACTTTTATTTCGCTGGGAATATGCAAGGCTCTAGGTTGGAGAAACATTTGATGATTCTTAAGTATTGAAGCAAAATTAAAAGTTTGTTGGTAAGAGCATGGAGGGGAATTAGCCAGTCAGGGTGAGTTCAAAATTCGCTTGCCCCGAGGGGTGGAGAGTTCCCAACGTGACAGATAAAAAAAAAGACACTTTCTGGGATGGTGGAGGATTGCGGAGAAAAAGGGGGGGGGGAGGGCAGGGAGGTGCGTGTTCTTGTAGAGGTTTTTTGAACTTTGGTGTTTGATCTATAGCGGGGGTACGTACGTAGCCTTGGACAGGAACTCTCTTTTCGGACGAAAACGCGCTCTAGGTTTGTTGGTGAGGGGGCTGCAGGCAGGACCGATGTGGACACTTCTCGCTGGCCGGCGCCATGCTAGTTTGACGCCAACCTCACCCTGGATAGACGCGACACTGAACACCATCGGGCGTGGCTCTCTGGCGGACTTCGGAGAGTGTAGGTATATCAAACGCCTGACTGTTAGCCACGATTCTCATTAAGACAATATTGTGCATCTGTTATTTTTAAATATTGTTATAAGCATTTATCGTGTAAACCCAGTTTCTAAGATTGGTCTAAAAGTTTATATGATATTTTACTCGAGTTTGTGTTACCAAGTGCAGTGGATTTCACAGACTTAATAGAAAATCTGTAGTATGTCCGTTATTTTTAATAATTATTCTTTAAGGAAGTTTGTGATTTCATCAAATATATACTATTTTTCTATAAAATGTTACACGATTATACTTTGCAGGATTAAGGACTTTTTCACACAATGCAAGTATCCCTAGGCTTCAATAAAAATTTGTGTTAAATGTGAATTATTCTTACAATAGTGAAATTTGCATTAAACATCTAGGCAATGTTCAGGAAGACGTGAATAAATTGTTTGTCGTTAATAGTAACTTGGTAGGCAAATAGGTTCTGTTATTTGTAAACCGGATATTTATTGATGTGTTGTGTAAATTGTTCATTTCTACATTTTTTTAGCTCAGTCTATAATCAAATGTTGGCCGGCGCACACACAAGTTCTGTTCCTCTCAATTCCTTGTTCAGCTTATAACTCGACGTAAGTGCTACACTCAAATCATTCGTACATAAGACTCCACATCGAATGGATGTGTTTTAATATCATTTAAGGTACATGTACAAATGAAAGGGATAAGTACGTGTATGTGTCTAGTTAAAATCGTAAAATTCAAAATGCGAATTTGGAAATCTTTATTTGTCCGTGTTAACTGGAAGTGCAAAATCGTTATGTATTGTGAAGAGTTTTAGCGTACCCAATCAATTCATTGTCTGTTGTACGATGTAGTGTATTCAAAACAGTTCTTAGTAAGTTTGTGTATTTTTAATGTGTGCTTTATTCTATCTTGAAGTTATCAAAATAGGTGTTAAATGAGTTTTATATGGAAATATTAGTTAGTTTGAAACATCATACACTGCAGTTATTACTTCACTGAGCTCGCAGTTGGACATACGTGTTTTTGGGAAGGTGCTTGTGTGATTTCATTTATTCCAAAAACAGGACACCTGGGTTCCACAATTCCTTTCGTGATAATCACGTACTTGTGTTAGTCGTTTAATTTATGTATTGATAGGAACATTTTTGCTTTGTTGTAGAATGATAATTAATTTCATACTGGAGACTCGTGTAGTTGTGGTCGTTTAGCACTTGTTTCTTAATGAGACCAGGTTATTCACATAGTTGTGTTCGTTACACTTCTCTCTCGTGTTATTTTATATTGATAGGTAGAACACTCCAAAAGTCTCTCGTATCTTAACTAGATGTCGTTTTCTCTTTCTGTTTAATGACTGTCACCAAAACATCGCCTATCTCCCAACACCATCTACGAGCAATATCACTACCAATCCAAAAAGAATTAACACTTATGACACTCTTTCACAAAACAAAGCACATATGTACTCTATCCCCAACACGCCACACCTCAGCCGAGTGCCAGAGCTCCAAGGGTGAGGACGTACCGGAGCCGCATCCCACACCCCACCCAAAAAGAAAGAAAATAAAAAACTATACACACGCAAACAAAATTCCATCAAATAAATTATATCAACCTTTTTCATCAAACAAATTTGATCAGATTTCATTGATCGGATGAAGAATTAATTCCATTGGTTTAAATATTGATCGGATTAAAATTGGATCAAGAATTAGTCCTTTCAATCAATTTGGTATCAAGGGTTAATATAATTCATCAAAAGTGCAATGAAACCCTTACGCCCCTACTACTTATTATCGTGTGCTAAATGAAGATTGATGTTCCCCAGCTTACTTTCAAAATGACAGGGTTCTTGCTCAGAGAGTTAACCATTCTGTAATTGCAGTACTACACAGTAAAAAATTTTCTGGTAAGCTTCTGAAATTGTAATTAAATGTTTTTTACCTATACAGTGTTTTGGAAATAGTACTACGTATTACTTTTAAAATATGGGAATGTTTCACATCGCTACTATGCAGAGTTAGGAACTTCCCTAGTAGGAAAATAATTTATCATTCGCGCTGTCACTGTACGTATAGACTGATATGGTAATTTAACAAATAATTTCTGAGAGTGTACGAGTACTATAACTTTATAGATATGAAGATATGATTTAGAGATATCTAATGACTGTGTATATAATCGTTACTAGCTGTTTGTATGTTTTTTACCTCCGAGTTAGATAGCACTAAAATGTGCTTTCTGGACCACACCAAAACTGTTCATTCAACCATCGCCACGCGATAATTCTTAGCTACTATAAAATACACATGCTGCACACAAAACACGCAACTAATTATATTCTGAGAAAAGCAGGAAGTATATTCAACATATAAAATTGTACGTTGCTAGTACTTACTGCATTGTAAATAAGAGATTTTCTGTATTTCGAAAATTGTGTATTTTTATTTAAACATAATGGTCGTCACTTATGCGACATATGAGTACTACGGTTGACAGGAAAGTAATAGTTATATTTTATATAAAAATTGTAAAGGAGTTGTTACGATACTTCCGATACCTGTATCGATACTACGAGACTCGACAGGAAGCTCAGTAATCGGCCGATGTTTGATACTAGGGGGTTGGTCTCGGAACAGCCCCAGTACTGTTCACATCTAATGCCTTAACCCATAATCTCTCTTCCTACAGAGGTCGCCGTTGCGTAAGCAGAGAGACCGGAGGAAGCGGCAAAAGCAGAGAGAAGGGATAACAGGAATGGGGCACTCAAGAATTGAAAAGAGGAGATTGTAGAGAGCGCTGAATTCGCGAGGGCTTCAGAAAGCCGGGAGCGGTCCGATATAATAACGGGGAGGCTTTGAAGTCGGGGCAAAGGGTTTCGGCCACATCATGCGCTTCAGTTCACACGTTCAGTTAAACGTCGTAAACTGCACACCCTGTCGAACATTAGGACGTTCGCCAAAGGAGTCAATAGAAATTGCGAGGTATTCGAATTGACATGAGCATCCATGACCAAGACGCGTGCTGTAATGCTAATTGTTAATATATGCAGAATTTAACTTGCACCGCACAAATGCTGGCTTATAAGTCAGAATATTCATAGTGATCGCGACTTCTAACGAACAGGCCGCAAGATCTTCATAGTCCAATTACGAAAGGAAAGGAAAGCTTGCAATTTCCGCTTAAAATCATTTGGTAGGGAAATTAAATAATTTTACGAGAAAGAATTTTAACGTGTAAAAATTATATCAGTCCCATAAGCCAAAATATTATCGAGTTTTAGTTCGCAAGTTATATGTCAAGAAATATTTCTCGCTTTGAAATATAAAAATAAGCTGAAAGGTTTCGTCGTATTTCATTTTCAGATTAGGTTGCTCAAATTTGATTTGCAAAAATATCGTAGGCCACCACAAATATCCACTATTTTGAAATATATAAAATATCTTTAAAAAATCAGTAAAAAAACTTATTTTTAATGTAAGGTCTTGTGGGCGTTTATTAACATTCTCTTTAATGTACTCTTAAACTCATTTCTGCAAGTGTGTTCGCTCCTATTATGCGTGCGTTCAGGAAACTGATATGATCTTAGCATGTCCGTAAGAATATTTTAATTATTTTAAATTGTATATATAATGTATAAATATTAATATCCTTGGCACAAATATAGACGCTTTTTCGTTATCCCGCGTTTAGCGCACACACAAGCGAGGGAATAAGGACCACAGTGGAATGAGCGTCAAATGCCTTAATGACTCTTCGCGCCATACACTGCATTAGAATGCGGCCTTTCCGTCTTGCATCATGTAACAAATGGACCAAGTGACGATGGTACGTTCTATATCATCAGAGGGTCAACTTCACGTGCTTTTGCAAAACATTAACACCGTCATTTTCACGTGTAAAAATTAAACTGAAAGCGCTTTAGAAAACTAATCAGTGAACCGACATGCGCGTATCTGGGTTTCCCTAAAATTTATTCTTAAGTGAATCTCGCAACATAATGAAAAGTAGTTTAGCAACAAAAAAATCACAGTATCTTTATAGTCATCTTTGCGACGTCCATATTTAAATTTTTTTACTTGTAATTGGAACTGGCAATTTTTGTAGGATTACGAACATCTTTTAAATTGCAAAGTCACATTTTTAAGCTGAACATTATTTTTTCTCACAGAGTAGCACTCTTGTTGAAGACAAATTTTGTTTTGTTACAAACATTGAAATAGAACTTGGCAAAGGGTCGCAGATAACTTAGGCAAAGAGGGTCCACAGGGAATTTAGCTGGCACATAGGACATTTCTGGCGCTCAAGACAGCCTAAAATGACGACGTGGAGACAAGAGATGCGGCTGAATGCTGCGGCGGGCAGTAAAGTGGAGCACACGGAGGAAACCCTCCGACTAGCAGCAACACTCTCCACGTCCCCCCCCCCACACACACACATGAAAATCCGGGTGGAAATCGAAACTAAATATACGTGGATGGATGTCTGCGAGAAACACCTGGTCACTCCAAAGCCCCGTAGATAAATGCACAGTTAAACAACGTAACGTATGACAAAGACATTAAGAGGCGACTTCAAAGTAAACATCACACTTTTTGGCTAACTTACTTCTCATCCTGTCCCCACTTTGAAAATTTGAATATGCCACCCGTATTTTGTATGCCACCCTTACTTTGGGCGTGCATTTTACACCTATCGTAGGCTATTTTCCTAACAATTTCTAGAATTTAGCTTGCATTTTATTTTTCGCAAATAGCTTAATATAAACTACCAGATATCAATACGTTCCTTGATTTTCACAACTACCAACTAAACAAAATTATGTAGAAACAATATTGAAAAAACTTTAAGTAATTAATGAAAATTTGTGACTGTAAACTGAAATTTCAACACGAAAAATAGAGAGTTTCTGCTTAAGAGGAGAACTTAAATCTTAAGGGGAAGAGCGAAAAAATCATTGTGACGTTACCAGTTTGAGCCATAACTTGTATTCGGCATTCACTATTTTTATTTCTTCTTTGAAAATGCATAGCATATAAATGGAGTCACTTTGTTTACCACGGTGAATAAATGGGAATTATTTATCTACTACCTTCAGAGAATGACTACATGGAAGCGAAAGTAGGTCGAGAAGTAAAGCGTTAATCGTGTGTAAAATTTAATCAAATTATGTTTTGTACCCGAACAGAGTCTCTTTTTTTTTCTTTCAATCATAAGTAATGGCCAAAAACATATAAATCAAAAATGGGTCTCAAACTTTTCCCCCAATATTTTAAACGTGTATGTAATATACGCCATAGCTAGTTTTTACGTGTGATAAAGAAAAATGTTTCAAAAAGATGGAATCATACTTTACGTGGTCTACGAGTGTGTCACAAAGAAAGCATTCTCTCTCAGTGACAAAGCGTGTTGGCGTTGGAGGGGGGGGGGGGATGAGTGGGATATAGCTGCTACCGAAGACAAATAAATAGAGAATATAATTTCCGCTCAACAATGAAATAGTGCTAAACTCTTAGAACAGGCGGGTGACCGCCAAACTAAGCCGTGTTTCTCTCTACAGTTCAGCCTTCTTCCTGCCCCAAAGGCTAAGTGGCTTTGCTTCCCAAACCTGTATTCCTTGCCATCTCTCCGTGCATACGAGGTATCGAGGTTGAGAAATACCCTAAACTGACCCTAGAAACATATCAGGACTCTGTGTACCCCTCAAATCTCCAGTTTTCTTTTGTTTCTGGAAAGAAAGCCACGGCAGACATTAAGACATTTAACTAATTTATCGTGCAGCCAGAAACAATTTGGTAAATTAGAGATTGTAATTTTCAAATTTGGCAAACAATCTCTTAGTTTCTATGGTTAAGGAAAATCCCATGTAGGAATTTTTACTAATACTAAGCAAAATCCATATACATATATTCTCATTCGAATATAAACTATCGACCAAAAAAATAATTGGGCACCTGTCCACAATGTTTGCTCGGTGGCTGTCACCCCGTTAGAATCTCGTAGGCCCATCTCATGCGACTATAACAGCAGCCACCCTGTCTGGCATGCTCTCTACGAGTGTTTGCAGGACATCCGCGGGGATTCGTCGCCATTCCTCTTGCAACCATTCCATAAGTTGAGCAATGGATTTTGGCCGCGCCTGACGAGCCCTCATCCGGTGATACAATTCGTCCCAGAGATTTTCTATAGGGTTGAGGTCAGGGCTCTGGGCGGGCCAGTCCAATCCTGGCATTGTCACCCTGGAAATAACACGGGTCCATTCCGTAAAGACGCCACAATGTTGTGAGCATTTCATTATCCAGAATGTTATAATAGGCCTCTGTGTTCATGCTACCACGGACAAACACCAGCGGTCCTACGCTGAAGGCCGTGAAACAGCACCACACAATCACTCCACCGCCACCGAATTTCTTAGAAGGCACTACACACTTCGGCAGAAGCCGTTCCCAGGGTAGACGCCACACCCATACATGTCTATCGGACAGGAATAATGTAAACCTCGACTCATCACTCCACAGAACTGATTTCCTCTGCTCCAGTGTCCAGTTGCGGCGGTCCAAACACCACCTGAGTCGCCGAGCTTTACTGCTTGTCGTGATACGGGGCTTATGTGCAGCTGCTCTTCCAAAATATCCAAGTCAGTGGACCTCTGTACGCAATGTTCCAATGGAAACCGATACTCCTGTTGCTGCATGAAACTCCTGTCGGATGGTAGCCCTGGGTTGTGCCCTATTTTTGACAATTACACGTTTCAGGGTTCTACTATTTCTGTCTGTCAAGATTGGAGATTGGCACATATGCCCATCGACCTTCCACTTAACGCAGGACGAATGCGACCGTTGATTTGGGCCTGTTTACCTTCCGTGCAATCGCCCGGCTAGACAGTCCACTGAGATGGCAGCCCACAATCACGCCCTTATCGTAGTCCGATAGTTCTGTACCTCGTGCCGTCTCCTTGTCAACTGGTTCTACACCGGCCTGCAGCGTATGGCGGCCACACAAGTCAACTGACGTACTGAATTACCTATCTTCACGGGTGTCCAATTACTTTTTGGTCGATAGTGTATTTGTACATTATTACCTTTATACCAGTCGAATATATTTGTAAATTATTACCTTTATGTTGAGAGGTTGTGCCCCTCCCAAACAAAAAGATCCTGGCTACGCTACTGATCGCCCTGTAGGGCGGCAAGGGCTCCGGTGACTGGGCGATTTGACTGCTTACCTCCCACATAGGCAAACCGGGTTCTATTCCCTACGGGGTCGCTCCCGAATTTTCGCATGTAGTAATAGTGTCTGACGATCCCACTGGTCGGCAGGTTTTTTTCGGGGATCTCCCATTTCCCCCGCCCTGACATTCCGGTGCTTCTCCATACTCGACTCGATTCACCCTCATCGACTCCCAATACCTCGCTGTCAAGGGTGTCGGACCCCAAAAAATGAAGAATATTATATTTGTACCAAACAGTGTTTAACTCTTACGCGTTATGTGATATTTTCCTCGCCTCGAATAAAAATGTCTACACTTCCTATTTTGTAAATAACTGGATGTAAAATACAAAATTCTTCTGTTTTGTGGCAACCGTTAAATCAAGTACTCAATTGTAGAGTAGAAGAAATTTAAAAAGTAAACTAATCCCCTGGGTTACTGCGTGACACGCATGAAATAACCAAATAAGTCTATATATTAAAAAAATTCTAAGTATAATTTTTTTTGTCTATTTATAACATTTTTTTAATGTATTAATTGTTAGTTGGTGATTTCATACATGTCAAGCAGTAGTCCACAGCATTAGTTTACGTTGTAAATTTTTTCATCTGTACAACTTCGTTAGAATTTGTATTTAGGGCTGCAGTTGAGTTGAACAATGTTTGATACGATTATAAAATTCAAATTTTTTGGGGGCCGACACTAGGGTTGTCAGGCGTCCCATCTTGTACGGGATTTCCCGTATCCTGGGGCTAAAAGAATTATCCCGCATGAACATTTCTGATTTAGCTCTATGGCCACTTACTCTATGGCCAATATATGGTTACAACTGATGCCGAAAGATGGCATTTGTCAACAAGAGCGTGCGTGGAAGTAGTGCTTGTGGATATGTGTACAGTTAACCTTTCAGTTTATGTTGATTCCGTTCGCTTACGCCGAGTTGTGTTTGTCAGTACTTGCAGGTGTATATCTAGACAGATGGAAACCGAATTAGCTGTGGCTAGTTTGTAGTAACAATTGTTACAAAGGCAAACGCGCACTTTGCAAACGAGAATTTTCTATTTCGCACGGCGGTTAAAGTGATGTGAAACAGTACGCATCAGCATGTTGCATAGAAACATGGTTCATTAGGCGGAATAAAGATCAATATTTATATTTGCGATTGATATTTTTTTTTGTCATGTGAATTATGCATAAAACGGAACGTTTCACATTTCAAATGGCGTTAAAGCGGTTTTGTTGTAAATAACAGTTTTCCTTGATCATTTTACTACATGTCAAAGGACGTGTGCTGAGTGAGCGAAGAGATTTAGACGGCTCTGAACATCGAGGTCTTGAGAGCCGATGAGGGTGATCGAGGCGAGCATGGAGCAGCACCGGAATGAAAGGGCGGGGGAAACGGGACATCCCCGAGAAAACCCGCGGACCAGTTGCACCGTCCGGCACGATTCCCACATGCGGAAACCAGGGGGTGACCCGGCCGAGGGGTTGAACTCGGATCGCCTTGGTGGTCGGCGAGCAGGCTAACCACTCAGCCACCTTGTTCCGTGCCGTACGTCGAGTTGCCGGAAGTGTCCCTTACGGCAAATCTGAAGAAGCCGGTAACCACACCAGACACCGACCGACGAGAGCCGCCGAAATAGCTCCGCTCCGCTGTAGGCCGGAGTGTCGCCGTTCAGCGCGCAGCCCTGCGACGAACTTCTCCACAAGCTGGAGAGCTCGAGATGAAGACATAAAAACTTCCTCCGGGGAGAAATGAAGATGAAATCAAAAGTTTCGGCTTGAAGTATTGCCACTTTGGCGGAGTGATTCTCCCCGGCCCGCGGGAGAAGGAAAGAGAAGAAGCGATAGACAGGCGAGAGAAAAAACCACCGGGCGGAGCCTTGAGTAGCGAGGAAGAAGGAAGAAGAAAAAAAAAGGGACAGATATGAAAACGCTTTTAGGCAGCCAGAGACGAAATCGTTTCGTAAACTCCGCGGCTTGATTCTAATAAACATTGCGATGTCCTGGAGAATTTATTCTTCTCTGAATGTAGCCTTTATGGTCATGTATTTCCCATGCGAGACACGAGAAAGACGGCCTTGGTCTTCATTATCACGTTACGCTTCGTTTCTTACGACTGGCGTATAACGGGGAAAATGAGATTACGTGTAACAGCATACGCGCTACTGTTGAATGCATCTCTAGGCTACAGCATGTTCATTCACCGACGCACAAACAGGTTAAGTGTTGTCGTGAATGACACTTGAGGAACAATATTGTAAACCCTGTGGAAAGGCACCGTGGGATTATTCTTTGAACCACGTGCGAAAAAGAGCGGAATGAGCGTACTTCAAGAGATTTTCAAATAACTATTGAAAATTAAGTTTAAAAACCTGCTTGTAATCAAACAAGTCCTGTCTATTAGAATAATATCTTCAAATGATAGCCGACATAAGTAAACATTTATAACATAAGTTTTACTTTTTCCTTGCGGAAATACTATACTATCCCGTGTAGCATATCTTGGAGTTTTGAAAATAATTGGCCGTTGTTTTATGTAGAACCGTTTACACGAGTGTCTTGCATCGGGAAAATATTTGTCCTAATTTAAATGTGTTTTTTATTCACTATAATAAATTTTAAAGCACCAGGATTTAAATATTTTACTCTAACTTGGCACCCTTCTTCTCATAAATAAACGGGATGATGTTACCCGTCAAACCTTCACGAAGTTAATGAATCAATACTAAGAAAATTACTGCATTATGCCACGTGGCTGAACATTTTTAATTAAAATAATTATAAATATCTGTTTTAGAAGGATACTTATCCCCCCCAACTAGTATAATCACCAAGATCACAAGTTGTATTAAGTTGTTACGTCTCATTTCGATATGTGTTCTTGCCTAAAGTTTAAAAAAAACTTGTACATGCAATATACACGCACATTAAGTTGCATTTCCCCAAACATCTAAAGACATAAACGTTCAAAATCTATAAATTTAAACTATAAAACTGTTT